>VDFB02182324.1:0-52361 GCA_007258455.2 Sequoia sempervirens
CCTACACACGGATACGCAGATCTATGATTTAGTGGATTTTCAAATTTCTAAAGCTTATTTCAGTGAAATTTATAGGACAATTTTATTGTTTTTTTAAGATATCTCTGTGTGTGGTATAAATCGAAACTTGTGACTATTATCCTTTGTTTTCATATTCATTCCGTGTATCTGGTAGGGTTTTCAGGTTTGAATTAGGTGAGAATATAGGTTTGGAAAGACCCTGGTAGCTTGAATTTGGAACAATCACAATGCCTGTGTTTAGGACTGCCTTTAATGGGTATGCAGTCAAGTTTAGCCCCTTTGTGGAGACTCGTTTGGCTGTGGCAACGGCCCAAAATTTTGGTATTATCGGCAATGGTCGGCAGCATGTCCTGGAACTTACTCCCAATGGAATCATTGAGTTTTGTGCTTTTGATACAGCAGATGGGCTGTACGACTGTACATGGTCTGAGTCCAATGAAAATCTAGTTGTTTCGGCCAGTGGCGATGGTAGTGTCAAAATTTGGGACTTGGCACGCCCTCCTGCTGCAAATCCAATTGGTAGTTTGGAAGAGCATGCTCGTGAGGTTTACTCTATTGATTGGAATGCTGTTAGAAAAGACAGTTTCTTAAGTGGGTCATGGGATGATACAATTAAGCTCTGGACAATTGATAGGCCCCAGTCTATGCGTACGTTTAAAGAACATACTTATTGTGTCTATGCAGCAGTTTGGAACCCAAGACATGCAGATGTTTTCGCTTCAGCTTCAGGGGATTGCACTGCGAGGGTTTGGGATGTGAGAGAACCCAATTCAACAATCATAATTCCAGCCCACGATCATTGTGATTGGAACAAATAGATAATGCATAATTGGTATAGGATAGGCGCTTTTCAATTGGAATATAGGAGTTAGTTATAATGCATGAAGTCAGGTTGTTTGTATATGTTACGGATAATCTTCTCTCCTTCAAACAATGAAAAAACAGTTCGCCTTCTATCAACCAAAACACCCCACCACTGTCTAGGTCTCATCAATCCCGCTCATAGAAAACGGTTTCGATAGTTGTTGTATATTTTTGATGTTTGAATCCCACTCTATTAACAAATCTTTCACACCCGTGCTAGAAGGAATGGATGCAAGTTCAGAATGCCCATTTCCTTCGCTTAAAGAGATCGTTTTATATATCACCGTTTCCTTTGAGTAACAGAGCAGCCCGCACTTTTAAACCCATTGCAACAACAACACCTTCGATGGACTGCAAGCATTGAAGACAACTTCAGATTGATTTAAGCATTAATCTGCAAATTTATATTTCAAATTGTACAATTTTGTTATTGCAAAATTCAATTTGAAAGTGGAATTTAATTTGGGCTTTTATTGTAAAGAAAATGTGTGTGAGTATATGTGTGAGACTTGCTTAGCTGCTAGGTAATAAATTGTACAACTAAAGTAATAGTAATAGGAATTTATAGCCTCTCTACCATCACAATTGATAACAAGGAAGAAAGATTAAATTTTTGCATTATTAGCTAAACAATTAAAATTTCAAACTCTAAATAGTTGCAGATAGAATAAAAGAAACATAGAGATTTCTAAACTCGGCAAGAAAGGGAGGAACATGTAAGGCATCTGCAACTTGTATTGGTGCAACTCTATCACACTTGGGCTTTCCACACCTCTGCAAAAGTCAGAGGTGTCATCCTTGGTGTCATTTTAAGAGGTGTCATCCTTATGTTCACTATTGTTTGTTCTTCATTTGTCCAAAATTCAGATTTGTTAGATTCGTTGATTACTTGTAATATCCAAGTGCTAAAATTTGGTATTTTGTTCAGGGCTTGGAGTGAAGAACCAATGCAAGCATGTTTGTTGATGCGAGATGTATTGGGGAGAAGCAAATCAATGGAGAAGACTGTTTTATTCTAAAGCTTTGTGCAGATCCTTCAACCTTGAAGGCCACAAGTGATGGCCCTACTAAGATCATAAGACATGTTCTCTTTGGCTATTTTAGCCAGAGAACTGGACATCTTATCCCTATCAAAATGATTTTCAAGCTCATGATCAACTAGACCTTCAAAGTTTCCATTGTTGAGTGGATGGTCCAGTAGGGGTCAAACCTTCTCATACTTAGCTTACAAGCATGGGCATTGTGTTGAATAGTTCACGTGCATTGTCTGTAGGTAAACATTGTTTGAGGAATTTTTCCAAACACTTCATAGGCTTTCACTTTGCTTCCACACCTGCTTCCAAACTCTGATAAAAATTTGCTTTGCATCATGCTTTGATTCATGTCCATACCATGTTCCACGCCTCCTGGTTTGGCACAGGGCATGAGGATGATGGAAAAGGTTGTGGAATTTAGATTTACAACTACCAATTGTATTTGCCAAGGTTTCAAGCCAAATTCCATAACCTTTGACAAAGATGACAAAGAAGCTTTACAATGCAATCATTGTGTTCCATCTTGGTTCTTATTCCATGAGCTTTAGTTATAGAATTGAAATTCTTGTAGCCCTGGTCCACCAAACTTGTATGGATGCAAACAATTAACACAAATACAATAGCAACATAGGTTGGCTACACATTTATCTAATCCATTTCAAAAATAGGGCAAGCATCTTGTTGCTCATCCCATACGATCCATATCCAATGATCACTGTAATCCATGAGAACACATTCCTACCAGGTATTTTCTAAAGTTTTAGAGCCTCGTTTGTGTAGCCATTCTTTAATTATATCTTTATGCACTTTCCCTATTCTAGAGCTTCCAATTATATCTTTATGAACTAATTTAATATCTTCTTATTTTATTTCATAAAATAATCTCAAAGCTTCAATTTTTGGAAAACAATAACAAAGATATGAGACAGATCACCTCTTTGAGCTTTCCTTCTCAAAATATTATTTCACTTGGTAAATGGCTAATAATAGACTGTATTACCTTTACTACAATGATAAAAAAATGAAATAGACTTCTAGGTGCCCATTGATCTAGAGCAAAGAATATAATCATCATATTTTACTTGGAAGTATGGTACCTATTCTACTATAAATTGAATGAATTACTCTTTGCAACCACCATGTATTTTAGAATTTGGCTCTTTATTTTGTCACATGTTTTGACAAAGGTGGAGGAATTTGGCTTTATATCAGCTAATGAATACTTCATACCTCCCACAGTAATCATATTGGCATTAGCCTCAATATCTAGAATAATATACTTCACCAACTACCTAAGAGAGAAGGCCTAAAGGGAAGCCTTCATATTAGTTTACATTAATAAATGCATGCCTGAGAGAAGTATTCTAATTAAAAGGATGGCAAGATTGCTAAATTTGGCTTTATACCTCTCAATTGTATTTATTTAAAAGAATTTGTTAGTGTCTTTAACTAATCTATTTCTTTGAGGCAAAGTGTCAAACATTCTTTTTTAGCTTTTACATTCTTGTATTTTGAATTAATATAATAAGTTAGTTGCAATTAAATTGACACAACTTCAATGATTAAATTTTGTTTCTCGTCACTTATGATCAAGATTATTTGACATTAATATTTTTTTTCCATCAAACCTAGATGATCGAAAAACTTTATAAATGAATTGGAACACTTGCATGAACTTTAAGAAGAGGAGATAAGTGATCTACCTTGACTTGATGGAATCAAATTTTAAAATTACCATGGTTAAAATTAGAGGATGTCACCAAAATAGGTACAAAACTTTATAAATGAATTGGAACACTTATATGAACTTTAAGAAGAAGAGATAAGTGATATACCTTGACTTGATGGACTCAAATTTTAAAATTACCATGGTTAAAATTAGAGGATGCCACCAAAATAGGTACAAAACAAGGTGAAAAAATGTGGAGTGTGCACTTTTAATCATTACACTTACAATTTCATAAGTAAATTTATCTATATATTACAATGTTTAAAATTATTGAGCTAGAAAAATGCATAAATTTTACTTTCACATTTTTATTTTGATGCATAAAAGGGAGGGTAATAGATTGAGAAAGAGCCCAACTAAAATATGTGAGGATGCATAAAAGGGAGAGTAATAGATTGAGAAAGAGCCCAACTTTATACAATAGTGCGCCATTAGTCAATTCTTAGTAATGGTAAACCAATCCATCAAATATAGACCCAAAACCAAATGAGAATTGGGATAAATATGCAAATTTCATCATAGCAAAAAACTGTTCTTTATAATTCATTATGTAATTAACAATAGACTTATTGACTAACCTACATGAGATTGAATCATATAGGGAAGTGCTTGAGGAAGTTTGGAAAGGGTTAGGATATTCCGAAAATTTAAATGTTCAATTTTCTAGCTTAAAACATATTATTTATTTTTTTCAAATAAAATATATAATTATAAAATGACCTAAATCAAAATAATTTGTACATTATATTAAAATATATATTTAATTTTTTTTATTTTTCAATATAAAATAAAAAGATAGATTTAAAAAAATATAACTTTAAAACCAGTAAATTTATCTTAAAATAAATCCTACTTAAACATAAAGATAAGATAAAGATAAATATATAGAGTAGAGATGGAGGGAGAGATGGAGTGAATAAGATGAGGATACATTTCTAGAGATAGGGAGAGAGATGGATGGGTAGAGAGAGGGAGACATTTCTAGAGATGGAGGGGAAGGGAGGAATATAGAGGTAGAGATGAATATAGCTCTGGACGAGGAAGAGTGGGACAAATTGATAGAGGTAGAGATGAATATAGAACAAGAGAAGAAGAGGGATAAAAATAGATAGATATATAGAGAGAGGTAGAAGGAGAAATAAAGATAAAGAGAGACTATCTGAAGTTGTCAGTTCAATGCACATTTTTTCTTATGAAGTTTCCTCTATGTCAAAACTAAAACTTGCCTACAAAATATAATATTGCAAAATTATAGATGAAATGAAGTTGATATGTTCTCACAAGTTGTAGATTAAGCTATCAAACACAATTTAGTCTATTTCCTTCCATTTTTTATTTGGAATGTTTGAAAACCAAACTTATATGTATCTTTTCACAAAATACAGTGAATAATGATGACACCCTTATTGTAGATGATAATATAATTCAATGATATTAAATTATGATGCAAGTAATGAAAATATTATTACAAACACACAATATTAATATTATTGTCATTTTCAATTCCTACAATTGATATCTCTCGACGTTTTCTATATAGACTATGTTATAGAATAGATATGCTAACAAAATCTCAACTAAAATTAGAGATAGCATCAATATAACATGCATAAATCTAAAATGGGGAAAACCCAAAAGAGCAAGGGTCCCTCCTTAATGTATTATCTCATTACCATCAATATGAACCATGGAATTTTATGTTTTATTCTACAATTTCATTTTTATCCCAAGCATTTCTTGTGAGTAGGGCATATGGCAGGACAATGATGAGGAATTTCAGTTTTGTACTGCTTGGCGTAGAGTAGTTTCATAAACCGTGCAATTACAAAGCAGATACTAGTTTGTTTGTAGCTTCAGCTTGGGTTTCTTTTTCTTTTGTAAAGAATTATCCCTGCAATGGTGCTTTCGTCAGCTTAGATCATCTCTTTTGGTTCATTTATCAGTCTATGTCAAATCATTAAGAAATGGGGTAAAACGAGGCATGTACAATTAAATATTTTGGTCAAAACTATCATCATTGCTTATAGTTAAAATGTCATAGTTAGTGTCATGTTAGGTAGTTATGCTTTTGAAAGCTATTACTATTTAATATCTTTCAACATTCTACTCTATCATTTTTCAATATGATATTATAGCCAAATGGAGTTGTCATATTTGCTATGAGATGTTAATAGAATAATTGTGTGAAAGGAAGTCTCATTGCATTCATGTTTGTAAGGAATAATGGCCACAACATTCTAGAAGGCATCGTCCTTGAAGGAAGAACATATAATAAATTGTGGGCTCTTAGAAGGACTAGCAAAAAACCACAAATTGTTGGAAAGTTTGTAGGTCATTTTGGATTTGAAGCTGCAATTTGTAGACATCATGCATAAAAATTGCAAGAGGCATTGTGCACACTTTAGGGCGCATGGTGGCTCTTTGTTTAGTTTTATGTAGTTATGAATATATTTATAGGTCACAAATTGCAAAAGATGACATGTTTTAGTCACATATAGGGTTCAGTTGTGGCTAGGGCACAATTTGCTAGCAATCTTAGTTTTAAGTTTGCATGCAAAGTTAAAAATCTACCCTCAATTTACTTTCTTATAAGCCAACTTGAATTTTTTTAGAATCACTTAATTTTTTTCTTGATTGGCATAATTTTTTGGGTATTTCTCTAAGAATAGAAATTTCATTAGACAAATACTCTAGCATCAACTTTCACACTTGAACTTTAGTCAAAATCTAGATGCAATTGATGAATAAGAACTTTTGAGGAAACAAATAGGTAGTGGATTGGTAAAAAAGAGATGATATTAAAGCTAAAACTATTATCAGTCTTGCTTAAGCTCCAATTTTGAATTACATTATATAGATATAAAAATCATCTAATAAAATGTGGGATAGTTTTTTTTTGGAGAAAAAATAGTTAATATAAAGTTGTAAAGCTTTAGCGATTTAGATTAAAATAGTCATTGTGAATGAGAAACCACCTATATATGCAAATGATTTATTAGAATTGCAAAATAACTAGATGATAAAGCCAAAGCTATTATTGATCCTACTTGAGATTCAACTTTAACTTACATAGATATAAAAAAACATTCAAAGAATAATGGTAATTTAAATAAATTGTTTGGAGCAAATGTTGTTAATGCAAATTTTTCCTACAACATCAACTATTCAAATTCGAGATGAATGTTGGAGTCACTGTGTCTAACAACATAAGCAATCTAAGTCCTCTCATTAGATAAGTAAACAAGTCAAGGCTATAAAAGATAATGAGGATGTTAAAGCCATTTTATTAAACAATCTACGTTCAAATTCAACAATGCCATTTTTACTCTTAGTCAGATACATTCTCAAACTTTAGAAGATATGATATCAACTCTCTTAGTTGAATAAAATATAACTATAAGATATAGACAAGGTGATTCTCAACATCAAAGTGTATTATATTCACAAAAAAGTCATAGAACATTAGATCAAGACAAAGGGGAGATTAATGTTATTGCTACATGAAAAGAGTTCACACAACTTAGAATCATACAAAATAGGCCAATGATGTTCTCAAGGGAACACTCAAAGACACATCAAATAAATTAATATAACCATTGTTAATGATTCATTGGGTATTGATAGTGGTGATTTCTTACTAAATAAGCCCTCAGTTTAAAGATAGGAAAGGACATAGGGCAGATAAAACACAACATGGATGGATACCGAGATACTTCAGGAATTTTTAGATCTTGGGAATTATATCCTTAGGAGGATCATGAAATAATTTGACGGAAAACAATAGATGCAACTCAATAGGGATTATTGTCCAATAATTCAAGAGATTTGTGATTTGAGAGTTTCGGTAGGTGGAATCTAGGAATTGAAGAATTAAAATCAAGAGCTACATCTTTATGAAGGTTATGAGATATCTCAATGGATTTTTACTTGATCCAAACACTACATTAAAAAATAAAATTGAATAATAAGAAGTTATGAAATTGGTCAACATGTTTTAGTTTTTGTATTATAAACCTTAAGAGAGGGGGTTAAAAAATAAGAATTGCATTTTGTAATAAATTCATCTTATTGATTTAGTGATGCTAACAACTAAAATGATTAAGTAGTGTCAAGTTAGTTGTTAAATGATTTAGGTAGTTATGATTTTGAAAAGCTTATTAAATCCATACTATGGTGTATGGATATTCATCCCAAATAACTTAATATTATAATTATTATTTAGTATTATCATTATTATTTAGTGTTATTCTCACCAGACCAGATGCAATAGGGTAAAGCCAAATTTTTAGAATGAAATGTGGGAGCTTTGATGTCAAGGGATATAAATTACTTCCAAATGACGACACAAAAGAATTAATGGTTGAAATTTGTGGCTCACAGGAAAAAAATATTTTTAATACAGGGTGGAGATCCCATTTAGATTTTTGGTGGCAAGCAAGGCTTTGGGGACTTCCACATACACACAATGGGGAAAAAAAATAACTTCACCTATCCTGTACACATGCATGGAAATCACACCGTTAGCATAAAAGTGTTCGTTGGCTTACGCCAACTTTGGAGGAGAATCGGGTTTCACCAATTTTGAAAGGGCATTAGGGAAATCTTGCAGACATATTCTCCAATCTATCTGACAGAATCCTTGTCTAATTCCAAATATGAGATGTTATTATTTGCAGCCATAGTCTCCAATCTATCTGCCAGAGTTTTTGCTTCCTTGTAACAATGAATCACTTCAAAACTATGCAATTTGCTGAGAAGAGTAGGGATGTTTGTTGTCAAGTACTCCAATTTTCAATTCAGTTTTTATTTGAAGACATCAATCATCAACATAGAATCTCCTTCAATCTGGAGGTTGACAGACATGGCAGACATAATCCATTTACACCAAAGCAAATAAATTTTCTTCCTGAATTGTATGGAGGACTTCATACACTACAATTTCTCCATAACATGTTTCCCTACCAGGAACAAAGGAACAAAGCCACCCTATTCCATGGAGATAATTTGTGGAATGTTTGTTTCTAGTATGGTGGTGATGGATTTAGTAAATTTTTTGTAAAGGGTATTGTAGAGTTCTATTGGATGAAGATCAATAAATGGAGAAGGTTCTGATTTTTTTTGGAATGATTTTCAATAGATTACCATTGATTTCCTTGAAAACTTTGCCATTTTTTCTTGATTCTTCTAAAGCCAGGAGTATCCTTATCCATAAGTTCCCAGTATTTTTGAAAAAATAGTGATGTAAGACCATCTAGTTCAAGGGCCTTTTCTAGAGACAGAGAAAATACTACCTCCTTAAATTCTTCCATTATAAATTATGCAAGTGACATCTTGTTTTGTTCTTCTGTCACTAAATTAGGAATGTTTTCCATTATCCCATCTGAGTGATGTAACTAAACACCTTTCTTAGATAATAAATCTTTAAAGAGAATTACTACCTCTTTCTTCAATTGATTCTGATGTCGTTAGTAGAGTTCATATGATTTTTTAATGCTCTTTTAATTTTTGTGGATGCATGAAAGAATTTGGTTTTTTTTTTAACACCTTGTGGATGCATAAAATAATCTAGTATAAAATTATTTGTTGAACAATTTTGGTAATGCCATAACCTTATCTAGAAGAATCCCCATGTTTAAAATCCTTCCATTATAGTCTAGAGTAATATGTATATTATAATTGAGATATTTGTTATTAGGGGTATTCATTATTAGAGTCAAGTGAGGAAAGATTTGGGGATTGAGGTGTATCAATACATTTAAATCATTTTTTCATAGGATCATATAATTTTTATAACTCATCTAGATATTTTGGGCCAAGGATTTCATGTATTTGATGACAATCAAAATTAGTTTTAGGCTATATGTTGATGTGGGAAATGTCCTTCATTGATAAGGTAGAAGTAATAAGGGGAGATAACAACTTAATGAAAAATAGGTACATAAGATACCTAATGATTGTCTAGGGCACAACATTTCAACTATACTACAATATGTAGAGGGGTATCAAAATCATAAATTTGACAGTTCAATATGAAATAAGGGGTGTTTATTAGATCCCTATGAACATACATTCTATGCCATTGATTTATTAAGTGGATTCCTCAAGCTAAAGAGACACCAAAATATTTTGTATCTCATAAAATATTGTGCATCTAAAAACAAAAAGACCCTAAATCTTTATTTCCTACAAGTAAAATCGATATTTTACTTTCTCTCTTAGAACATGGTGGTCTATTTCAATTCTTAGTTGATGGGAGTTGGCCTACATCTAGAGAATGGGAACTCTAAATACATGATATCAATGGTTTCAAAGATGGTACAAAAGGATAATGTCTCCATCACAAATTTGGAGAAATATAGATGCATAATTGTTTAATTTTCAACTCAATAGCCCAAATAGAAAAATCCAAGTATGTTGGATATAGGCCTTATAAATATCCTCTTGAATGCATTTTTAAATCTTTGTCTGACCTACTCTATTATTTACCCTATCTAAAAAACTCTAAAGAAGATAAATTAGTATAATGGGGATCCCTCAATCATGTACTGCCTAGGGCCAAAACACTAAAACAAATCTAATCCTTTGTAATGTCCTAGGTCAAAATAACAATGCAAATATGATTCTTAACCTTCCAAAAACACTTATTATTTGAATAACACAATTGGCCCTAGCATTCACTTATATATTAGAGGAATCATGTTAAAATTATTATTTAAGCATTAATAATATCATTACATTTCAAATAAAAAATGATAAAAATAACTCTTGATCTTCTTACTATAATTGAATTGGAAATAACATGTGTAAATATTTGATCTCTTCCTTATTACAATAATGGTTACTATTACATTCAAATAGTTATGCAATATTAGTAAGTACACAAACAAATTGCAAACTAGATCAATACATTATGGATAGAGTCTATGTCCAATGAAGATCGAATATGAACTTTGAATGAGATTATCCTCCAAAATCACTAGTCCTAGGATTCTATGCTCAAACATAAGTGCTCAAAATATATTTTTGAAAGGAATTTTATTAAGTGTAGATGATGATATTAGATGAAAACATCCACTCTTTTATATCCTTCACAAATAGAACAAGTCAGTCACCATATATACTTGTAACTTCAAATTTGAATAGTGATCATGGGTAGGAAAGGTTCTACTTTGAAAGTATGGCACAAAAAGTAAACTATTAGAAATAATACAACGCATGATAGGAAGTTAGTAAGGGAGCAAAAACATAGGAAGAATTATTAGGGATCAAGGTTCATCCAAATGACAAGACTTAAACCATAGTAGGAGGTGTTAGGGTCAAGCAATGGGCATGTTAGTAATGGAAAGTCTGAAAGTTTGATAGGAAGAAGGAAAGAGTAAATTTGGAGAAAGAAACTTTCTCGAGAAGGGAAAATACATAGAAGATGAAAATATGGAAGAAACAAGTATAAACCTAATATGTATAGAATTAGATTGACTAGGAAGAGGACATGCCAAATTTCCCCACTCAAAAGTGATTATCCTCAATAAATTGCAAGTTTAGGTGTTCTAATATCTACCGCTTTGCAGACCTACAAGCTTTGCATTCAGTTTATGCTTCTTCATTATATATGTTGGCAAAGGTTGTAGAGTTTGGCTTTAAACCTACAAATTGCATTTGCTTGAAATTTTCTAAGCCTTTTCAACAGATCTGATTTGTGTATATCCTACAATTATTGCAGTCAAACACTTCAAGTGCCTTGTCTATGATCCCACATTTAGCATACATGTCAACAAGAGCAGTTGCAACTACAATATCTGACAAAATTCCTCTATCCTTTATGCTTTGATGGATTTCCATACCCTATTCCAAGGCTCCCAATTTGGCATCTAGGACCCAATCTAAAATTGATTCCATTGACAACCTATCATAGCTGCAACACTTGAATATAACAGAGTGTGGAGGTTTAAATAAGCTCCCTGATTCCATTGGCAAGTTGTCATAGCTGCAACACTTGAGCATAGAAGGGTGTAAAAGTTTAAATAACCTCCTTGATTCTATTGGAAACCTATCGTATCCGCAACACTTGATCATACAAGATTGTAGAGATTTAAATTACCTTCCTTATTCCACTAGCAACCTGTCACATTTGCAGTACTTTAAAATAGTAAGTTGTAGAGTTTTAAATAACCTCCCTAATTCCATTGTCATCCTATCACAAATGTAGCACTTGAACATAATAGGAAGTTTCAAAGGTTTAAATAACCTCCTTGATTCTATTGACAATCTATTGTAGTTGCAACATTCGAAACTAAAATATTGTCATGGTTTAAATAACCTCCTTGATTCCATTGGCAACCTGTCATAGTTGCAACCTTGAACATAGAAGGGTGTGAATGTTTAAATAACCTTCCTGATTCCATTGGAAACCTATCACAACTGCAACACTTGAACATGGTAGGGTGTATAGATTTAAATAACCTCCCTAATTCCATTGGCAACCTATCATAGTTGTAGCACTTGAACATAGAAATGTGTAAAAGTTTAAATAAGCCCCCTGATTCTATTGGCAACCTGTCACAGCTGCAACACTTGAACATAGAAGACTGTAGAGGTTTAAATAACCTTCTTGATTCCATTAGCAACCTGTCACAACTACAACACTTGAACTAGAAGATTGTAGAGGTTTAAATAACCTTCATGATTCCATTGGCAACCTGTCACATCTGTAGCACTTGAAAATAGAAAGTTGCAGAGGTTTAAATAACCTCCCCAATTCCATTGTCAACCTCTCACAAATGCAACACTTGAATATAATAGGAGATTTTAAAGGTTTAAATAACCTCCTTGATTTTGTTGACAATCTATCACAACTACAACACTTAAAAATTAAATATTGTCATAGTTTAAATAACCTCCTTGATTTCATTAGCAACTTGTCATAGCTGCAACACAACACTTGAACATAGAAGGGTGTGGACATTTAAATAAGCTCCTTGATTAAATAACCTCCTTGATTCCATTAGCATCTTGTCACAGCTGCAACACTTGAACATAGAAGGGTGTGGACATTTAAATAAGCTCCCTGATTCGTTTGGCAACTTGTCACAACTGCAACACTTGAACATAGAAGGGTGTGAACGTTTAAATAATATCTCTAATTCCATTGGAAACTTGTCACGGCTGTAGCACTTGAACATGGTAGGATTTATAGATTTAAATAGCCTCCCTAATTCATTGACAACCTATCACAACTGCAACACTTGAACACAGAAGGGTGTAAAAGTTTAAATAACCTCCCTGATTCCATTGAAAATAGAATGTTAGGATGTCTTCCAGAGTGCTTCATTAATTTAAAGATTTTGAGAGGTTCCTTGCAAAATCCATTTTGTGTACATTTTGCAATCAATCATTTCATTCCATGAGATGACATCTCTTTAAGGCATTCTATCAAACAATTCAGGTGTTTTGAATTCTATGATTTCACATCTTGCATATCTGTCTACCAAAGCATATCCAACTATAACATATGACAAAAATTCCCCTTAAGGACTTAATTGACCTTACCTTCTTTAATTCAATAATTTCTCTAATTTAAATGACAATTATAATAGTTAATAACTTAAGAATATTGTAGCAATGTGAGATGCACATTTTCTTATGAAATACACCCACCCATGTAGTTTTGCAAGCATATTTTAAGATCTTAAAGATAATACTTGTATGTGTGTAGTGCATTCAAGGCTTGCCAAAGGGTGATTTGTGACATATCATTCTAACAACTTATGGGGGAGCATTTAGGTGTGTAAAAAATTACTCTGCTCAACAAGTTTATGTGTACCATATTCTTCTTTCAACACACTCAAGAATAAGTACATAGATTATTTACTTTATCGATTAAAATATAATTGTGTTTTTGGATTATGCCAAGTTAATTTTTAAAATTTATATTGCTATCTAGTTATCTGTCATGACATTATTTTCCCATCTATGTGAATTCAAGTGATACAAAAAATTAGGAAGTAAACTTGTGTATCTCTATTATATCCTAGAGGAAAATATATCCTTTTGCACCATGGCAACTACTGGGGACTCAAAATCCAAATGTAATTGCATGTAACTACATTGGTAGAAATAGATATTTTAGGTTTAGGTCTTGTAGTAATTTCAACATTTGTCAATGTTGCATGTAACATATTTTCCATCTACAAATTTATATAGTTGATTATCCACATGGATGGCTATATGGTTTGGATGTTTCACAATGCTGTAAATATTGATGCTACCATGTTTGGTGGTGCTTGCCACATTATATTCACTACCTTTTAATATGCATGCAATTTAGAGTATATGGTTTCATTCAACATTTTATGGGGTATTAACTTTCTCAAAAGGATAGCTAACATAAAACATTGATGAAAATGTTCATATATGGCCAAGCTTCTTATTTTAATTTCGTAGATGCCATCATTGATGCTTATTGTAGTGGAATGTCTAATCTCAATGATCTATGATTTT
Source organism: Sequoia sempervirens (assembly GCA_007258455.2). Classification (NCBI taxonomy): domain Eukaryota; kingdom Viridiplantae; phylum Streptophyta; class Pinopsida; order Cupressales; family Cupressaceae; genus Sequoia; species Sequoia sempervirens. The sequence goes on from VDFB02182324.1 coordinate 14,146, forward strand.
GCTAAATAAGTAGATGATCAATAATTTTGTCTCAAACCAAATGATTGGACCTTGAAATTTTAGTGCTTTTACAACTTTACAAGTTTAGATTGTATGATCTCATGTGCTCTAAATTTTGATATAACAAGGGTCCTATGTGCTCCCTGTGTCTTGTTCTGTAGTAGACATCAGATGCTCTTTATTTCTAATGGGATAAGGCATGATTTCATTATATGTACGATTTTCAAGAACAATGGCCAACCTACTATTCTATTTTTCCCTCTTGTTCCTCTTTGTTGTGTATTGTGCAAACCCTTGAATTCATGTTGTTCTTTCTGGTTAGTAATCCTACCAACTTCACTTTGTATATCATGTTAGTTTTCAAAGATATTGGTGGTATTTCATATCCCTTTTCACGTTTAAACAATGGAGAGCTTATTTGGTATTTCAAGGTCAGCTTGGAATTTATAGGTGGTTGTTTATTGCCTTCTATTGTATTTTGAATTTTCCTTTTATCAACTCTGAAAGCATCCATTTTGCATGTTTTGAAGCCATATAGGTTTAGGATTTCACTATTTAGTGAATATGCTAGTGATTTTATATTAAAAGCTAGATATTTCTATTTTTTAATATTTGGGCTATGATTAAACTTAATCCATTATATGTGACATAAGTTGCATATTTTGATTAAAAATGGAACCTAAGACTTTTTAGGAAGTGATTGTCGCAAACTTGGGCCTAAGGAAAATAGCTGATGGTTAATTGGGTTCTTTTCTCATCAGAGATTGGCCAGTGGAGAAACTGAAGGATGTGAAAGTTGCAAATGGTCTTAAGCATCCTAAATGGAACAAGGGGAAAAAGAATACAGTTGAATTTGCTACCCTATTCAATAAGGTATAGCATATTTGCTTTGTTTTGATTCGTTTCTATTGTATTTGAATGTTTTCTTTTAATATTTTGTTAAGATATTTTCCTTCTAAAACATGCACCTATGATTCTAGGGTCTTGAGGTTATAGAAGCACACTATCTTTATGGAGCTAACTATGATGATATTGAGCTTGTAATTCACCCATAGTCAATAATTCATTCAATGATAGAAACATAGGTATGATAAACAATTTCTCTTGTTTAGGACTATATGTTTCATTTCTACTTATGTCATACGTGTTTGATAGAGATTTTATCAATTATATCTGCTAGGATTCCTTTGTTTTGGTTCAATTGGGATGGCCAGGCATGCGATTTCCAATACTGTATACAATGTTGTGGCCTGAGAGAGTTCCATGTTCAAAGATTACTTGGCATCAACTTGACCTTTGCAAGTATGTGTTTTTAATCTTAAGCTAGTTTTCTTTTGATTTTATTTTTGAATAGGAATGGTTACTTATTTGAAGCTGTTAGTGTGGCAATCAACTTTAGTGAGTGAAAATTAGTCATTGTTGATTGAATTATCTTCCTAAATGGTTGTGATACACAAACTAGATGCTTAGGTTCCAAAATAAGAAAAGATCATATGGTTTTATGCAGGTTGGGTTCATTAACCTTCAAAGGTCTAGACAATGTGAAATATCCTTCCATGGATCTTGCTTATTCTTCTTGTTGAGCAGGTGGTACTATGATTAGTGTCCTTAGTGAAAAAAATGAGAAGGTTGTTCAGTTATTTATTGATGAAATGTGCATTCCCTCTTTGGACCTTTTAAACTTGGATTATAAATCCCATACACCTTTAGCAACATTACTAATGTTGTTGAAATGTTCATCTTTGGAGATTGTTAGTGTAGTATTCTCAATCTGCTTGGCATATGCTCAATGTTTAAGTATAATTTCTAAAAGAATTAGCCTCTTTTTTAACTGGATCTAACATGTAGTAAGAAATGTAGTCTCATCGTTCTTATTAATCATTTTTCATATTTCATATTGCCCGATAGACAAAGGCATAAACAATTGCAAATATTCACTATAGGCACTCTATGACTTATTTCTTTTCATGTACATGACAACAGACCAATTTTTAAAGGAGAAGTGGATTAAAACTGGATATATTTCCTAACATAATTAATTTTGTTTGTCTATTTTCTTAAGCTGATGAATAAAGAATCCACTTATATCTGTTGTAGATATTTGTAGTTCCATGTTTGACAAGAAGAGTGTTAACTGTTATCAGATACTTGCAATAGTTGTACCATCCATTGTAAATTGTATCTACTATTTTTTTCATAGAAATATTAATGAGTTACACCATGCTATTCTAGGTAACATTCTTATTTGCTTTGCATTTTGTCTTTGTATAAATGGTTTTCTATTTCAGTTGGTTTAGGACAGCTACTGATAAATTTAAATTCTTGATTTGAGTCTCTGAAAGGGATTTTGTTCTCAGTACTTGTAATTGTTGTTGTAACTGATGTTGTGAAAGATGCAGTTGACCAAAATTCCCTTGACTTTTTTTGGCGGTGTTTTCCAAATGGCATATCGGTTGAGAACAACTTATCAACCTCTAGTACTAAACTTTAGCCTTAGCTTTTTTTCTCTTCCTGATTAATGATCATTTTGGTGGCAAGCTCTTTATTTATTGTTATTATTATTTTATCATTGATGATTCAAATTAGCCTTCTAACTGGTATGAGGTTGTTCCAGAAATTTGATAACATTATAGGGAGGGTTGAGTTTCATGGCAATGAACATGTCATAAGGGAAGGTCACAAAAGCTTTCGACCCAGTGGACATACTTCATGTAAGTGCAACATCCTATACTTTTTGTTAAAATCATCAGGGGAGGTTTCCCTTTATTTATAACCTTTGGAAAATTCACAAGGTGTGGAATATACAAGAATACTTGCATTCATACAAAAATAATTTATTAAATCAATTATTCAATAACATGTTATCTTAATAAAACAACACCATGTAGAGAAATAATGACAAATTTTCTCTTGTGTTTGACTTTTCTGAGTTTTTGATGTGCAAATTTTGAAACCTTACTTTCAAGCTACAACTCCAAATTGGAGAAGTGAAAGGTGAATACCAATGAGGAAGAGTTTGGAGGAGCCAAAACCAATAGCAACGAAAAAGTTGTGGATTTGCAAGGGGATTAAATGGGTCAAGACCCTATAGGAGGTTGTTTCCCTTCCAAAAGGACTACAGTTAAGGAAGGGGAAAACAATATAAATATATTAAAATAGGAGTATTTTGTTTATATAGTGTCTATAAGTTGTACAGTGTCACTGAGACATTGAATATAACCAATGAGATTTTGATTTTCCAACAAGGCTTAATGAAGTAAATTTCAGTGGTTTTTTCTCCACTCATAAATACTGTGTTGTGGCTCCTCTTGATTTGTAATCTGTTTGTGTTTGTGTCTGATCAATCATATTTGTTCAAACATTTTAGTCTTCATTTCATGGTGTTTTTTAACATTTGAATATCTATGATACTTGAAGTTTATATGTATAAATTTGTGAGGATTAATTAAGTTAGATTTGATTTGTAATGACTAAATATATGACTAAAGTAATGACTAAATTAATGACTAAACAAATCACTACCATGACTAAATAAATGACTAAAATAGTTTAGTCATAAATTTGGTGGTATTATAAATGACTACAAATAAACCACTAAAATAGTCATGTGACTAAAATTAATGACTAAATATATGACTAAATAAATGACTAAAATTGTTTAGTCATAAATTTAGTGGTGTTATAAATGACTACAAATAAACCACTAATAGTCATGTGACTAAAGTTAGTCATTTATATGCAATTTTTAGTAGTTTATTTAGTCATATATTGTTGTTTGTGTACTAGTGTACACTAATAAGACTAAAACTTGAAAATTTGAACTTTGAACACACATGATGACAAGATTGATGGCTTTGATACCACTATAATCTCAACCTAGATAATAATACAAATTTAATTCTCTACAAAATCCTAGGCCAAAAAATTAATACAAATCCAATTCTTAACCTTCCACAAACATTTATTATCTGAATAATAGATGCTATTGGCCCTAGCATTCACTAAAATATTAGAAAAATTAGATTAAAATTAGTATTTATTCATCAACAATATCATTACATTTTAAACATAAAATGAGAAAAAAAAGACATGCTCTTCATATTAGAATGAACAACCAATAATAGGTGTAAATCTTGATCTCTTCCTTATTATATTAATGGATGCATTATAGTCAAATAGTTTTACAATAATTATAACTATAACAACAATTCATACCAAAAATAATGGAAAATTGAATCAATATATTACAAATGGAGTCCATGTCCAATGACAATCAAATACAAACTTTTAATGAAATTCTCCTATGATTTCACTAGGGTTTTCATCCTAGGATTCCCATGTTTGAACACAAGTGCTCAAAACAAAATTTGAAAGGAATTTGATCAAATCTAGATGATTTTGGATGAAAATATTCACTTTTATATCCTCCTCAAATTGAATAGGTCGGCCACCATGTACACCCACAAATTCAAATTTGAACAATGATCATGGGTAGGAAAGATTCTACTTAGAAAATGATGGGGCCAAAAATAGACTACTAGAAACATTATGACTTGTTTTAGGAACTTAGGACTTGGGGAATGTGAATATAGGAAGAAATATCAAGGATTGAAGGTTGGTCATATCACAAGACTCAAACTATAGGATAAGGCATTGGGGGTCAAGAAATGGTTATGTTAGTAAGGGAAAGTCCAAAATTCCAATAGAAAGAAGGAAATAGTGAAGTTGGAGAAAAAACATACTTAGGAAGGGAAAACACACAATATATGGAAATAGGGAAGGCACAAGTACAAAATTAATATGTATAGACTTAGATTGACTATAAATGGGACATGGAAAAATTACCCTTCAAATTATCTACAAAATCTTAGAGTTTGTGTAAATAATATATAATCCTAAAAATAACATTCTACTTGAGTAGTTGGAAATCAAATTTAGGTTATACAATACACTAAGGAGCTATGTTTTTATATTGAATATTTTTTAAAGAAATAAAGTTTACAATCATTACAAGGAAGTTCACTCAATCCTATTAGGTGAAGGTTCCCACAACTCAAATCCAAAAAGAAAATTTATTTGAAAAAGAGTGTTAAAAAGATCTATCACGGTAGATTTATTCTTGAACTGAAGCTTAAAGCAACCTTTTTTTAGTTGATTCCAAGCACCATAGTCTTTGAAAGATCATTTTTAGGAGCTTTCCATGAGAGTGTTGAAGTATGAAATTTCCTTAATTTTGAGTCAAACCCTTTGTTTGATTTAAAATTAATGAAAAAGAGATAAGATGTGGCAATGAATGTTGATTAATCAATCACTATGTTGAATGTAAGCTAGTTCTAAAACAAGTTATATTTGATGGCAATCAATTCTAAAGGTGACTTGATGAAGATGCAAAAAATACTAGGTTTCTTTTATTATTGATGTTTGATGCCACTAATGATTGTTTTTGGTAAAAAAGATGATCTTGTATGACCTTTTGATCCTTTTCAAATGATCAATTATGATGATGTAAAAGTGGCGTTGAATAATATAGAAAAATATATAACCTTATACACACAATTTAATTTTTTTGGCACTTACACAAATGGTTAATAATCATATGCTTGGATTGTCAACCTTGGAAAGTGGGAAAATAGAGTTTTGAAATTGGAGACAAGACTACATTAAATTTTTCAATCTAGGGAACAATATTATAGATGTGATCCAATATAGAGGATAAAATTGTGCGTACTATCAAATCCAAAGGAAAAATTATAGATGCTATGGACAATACAAATAATAAATTGATAGTGTGATCCAAAGAAGCATAAATTGTGAAAAAATGTAAATATTACGATGAATTGTGGAATGTTGAAATTCATGATATTTCTCTACAAAAAATGTAATTTAAAATAAAATATTGACTGATGTTTTGACTAGCTTTGTCTATTTTTTGGATTTTTTCAATTGTAATCACGACTTTTTGGAGTTTTTTAGATGTTGGATTTCACTTATGTGAGATTGGTAGGGTTTATAGCAATGTTTTTTTGCATTATTTGACTTCATGGGTTAACTTATGGATAAAATATGACAATTTGTTTTTCTTTAAAGTTATTGTTTTGAAAATACAAAATTTTCCTTATAAAAAATGTGATTTAAAAAAAATTACTGATTGGCATTTTTGACTAGTTTATGCCCATTTTTTATGGAATTTTCTAACTATAATCATGGTTTTTTGGAGCTATAGGCATTGTATTTCATCTACATGTGGTCAATAGGTTTTATACCAAATATTCTCTCGTTATTTTTTACTCTGTGAGTTGACATATAAATAATACAAAAATTTTCTTAGACATTCTTAGTTAACAATCTCATTTTGAGAAATTTTAGTCATTTTCTTCAATTATTAGTTTATATATATTGTAGTCATTCTCATTATATTATAATGAATCTGTAATTAGGGAAAAAATATTATGGTTAATGCAATAAAGCATATAAATCAAATCCTAATAAACAATGAAGCACAAATGTGCATAAAGACATAAAGCATAAAACAATATTACCAAATCTTCATGCTACCATTGATTCGCCTCCATTGCACTTCTCTATTTTGCTTGAATATGACAACTGCCCTCAGATTTGAGTGTGCAATAATAGGCCTATGACAAGTGACTAGCAAAATATTGAAGATTGTTGTCTCACACTAGCATCATGTACTTGCATAATATGTGTGGATGAATGACAATAGATAGAAATGGATGAAAGACTCAAGAATGATTTTGACAACATAAGGATACTTGAAGAATCAACCCCCCAAATGGCTTATGAGAGATTTTATTTATAAAAAATGTCTGATTTGAATTGATGGTTGAGATTGGATGTCAATAAGATGTTTTAATCAATGGCCAAGATTGAAAGTTGTAGTATGGACTACGGTTAGGTCAAAATTAGGGAAATGACAAGAAATGAATGGCTAAGATTGAATTATAAAATAATTCAATCAAGGGTTGAAATTAAATGAGATGTCAAGAGATAAGATTTGATGTGGAAGATAAGATTGACACATATAAAGAGGTGATAGGAGAAATTAAATAATAAAAATTATTTAATTTAGGTGGTCAATGAATAATTAAATAATTAAAATAATTATAATTATAGAGGAATGTGACAAAAGGAATCATTTTGAATTAAATAATTAAAGAGAGTGGACCAAATTAAATAAATAAGAATTTATTTAATTTTAGAAAGAATAGGACTTAATTAGTGACGTAATTAAATAAAGATACAAATGAATTAATTAAATAATTAAAAATGATTTAATTATGAAGAATGAAAGGGGAAATGATGAAGAATCTAAGATTCGCAAGCTTGGGACAATTTTTAGTGTCTACATTTTGCCCCTCTTTGAGATGATGTTCGAGATGATGAGATTTGTGTCGAGTAACATCATTTCAAAGACGCTAAGGTGTGGATAGAGGAAAATGGATGATGATAGAAAGATAGGATGATGGTAAAATAAGAGTGGGATGATGATGCCCCCTCGAGAGGATAGGTGGGTTGGACAAACATAGGTATGCTCTCGAAATGGATAAGAGGAAAATAGATAAGCAACATAGAAGAAATGTTAGTGTGGAGGATATGTTTGTTAGTGGAAACAACTTTAAAGATGCATATTTTCTTAGAAAAGACTCTGCACTAATCATAATTGGGTGGTAAAATGAAAAAAATGGACAACAAACACCATGGTATGACATAGACCAAGGTGTGCAAGGTCATCCACTTGCAAAACAAATAGTCATAGACAAGGAATGTCCTAGCTCATACTAAGGGCCAAGTTGCCCTAGTCTTTTTGCCAAGACAATTCACAGACAATAGTCAAAGAAAAAAAATAAAATAGGTCATGAGACATCATTGCACCTCTAAATCCTTCATGGGACATCCTCGAGGTAGCTAGTAACATGACCAAGAGACCAAATAGACCAAAAAAATAGACAAAATAGACAAAGATAAGACAAAATAGACCGGAAAAATCAATAGTCATTCAATGTGTTTGCCAATATTTGCTTGCTAAAGATTGTTTGCATGACGGTTTGACAATTTGACAGTTTGACGGTTTGATAGTGCCTAAGGTAAGAAAGGACACATCCTAAAAAGACAAATGACATTTTGATGAGTTCCAAGTCCAAAAAGGACACATCTTGAAGAGGACCAAAGAGTGACAAGATTGTCATTGTTTTGGCAATTTGACTAATGTGACTAGATGATTGACTAGACTATGTTGTCTGAGTTTAACTTAATGATTGATTGGACTATAATGTCTATTGGATCACAATTTGAATGCAAACATTTTGATGACTATCTTGTGTTCGAGTGTGACTATGTCTGACGAAAGCTGACTTTGTGTGAGTAGATTGACATTGTTTGACTTATTTGACCGATGCGACCTAATGTTTGATGAGATGGACATTGTCTAATTTATTGGAACGATGTGACCTAATGTTTGACAAGATGGACATTTTCTGACTTATTTGACTGATGTGACCGAATGTTTGACAAGATAGACATTGTCTGACTTATTTGACTGATACGACTATGCTTGCCTTATTTGACTGATGGGACAAATGCTGACTTTATTTTTTGATTTTGAGAGTTGTTTGGATGTTTTTGTGTTTTTTGGATATTTTTATTTTTTTGGATTTTTGACGTTTATGATTTTTTTGGATTTTTGACATGTTTTGATTTTTATCTTTTTGACATTTTATGATTTTTTTTTTAAATTTTTGAAATGTTTTGAAATTTCAATGGATGACAATTTAGGTAGCCTTTGTGCTAGATACCAATGACAAGTGAAAACCAAGTCTAGGTGCAAGGGTGGGTAATAGGATAAGGGATAAAAGGCTCATGATAGATGGATGGATGGAAAGGATATATGCATCATAAGAGAGCAATGATGTGATCTCCAAAGACTATGTCACATAGGAATAACATGCCCCATTCTAGGTACAATACTTAGGATTTTTCATGACAAAGCTTATGACAATAGGATAATGATAGGATTGTTTGAAAGGATGAGGTATGTTAAGAGATACCCAAAAAACATGTTTCAACATTTTTCCCCTATGTCTTCATCAAGATCAAAAGGAGAATGATGGATAAGTAGACTCAATATGATAGGTATATATGATGGCTAAGATGGTAGGCAGGATATAAATGATATGACATGAAAATAATAGGTTGGATAGATAAGACATTGTGCCCCCAAGTGTAAGTGACATAGAAGATCAACCTACACATGATGCTTGTTTGCCAGGTTTTCATCATGGTACTTATCCAAGGCACCTATTTACTAGGTTTTCACCATTGGACGAAGGGATTTCTCTTTACTTTTTTTTTTTACTAGGAGAAGGGGAATATGGATAGGAGGGACTCAAGTGTCTAGATCCATGAAAGGTGGTAATCCCACTAGAGATGGATGTCATTGCATGGACCATGTCAGATGTCATTATGCTCATAGATGTTGGTAAGGGATGACATAAAAGGGAGATGGAGTAGGTATATGATGGATTATGATGTGGATTATGGGGGATTTATGCAAAATATGAATGGGGAGGCTTAGCCAAAAGCATGGACCATAGGGATGTGATGGGGTAGATACATAGGATAATGAGTGAAGGGTGACTTGGACTTACGAGGGGAGACTCTTGAATTGGCTCAAGGGGTTGTGTATGACATGGTTGGCTTAAATTACTTGACATGATGTTTGAGGACTCTTTTGTATGTTCAAGTGTATGTGTTGAATGACATGGAAAAAATTGATTCCTTTCTTGTAGCCCTTGGGTCACATCCTTTTATAGGTGGATTTAATGGAGAATTAGATGATGGTGGGGGTAATGAAAGTTTGATTGGTTAGACGATGGAGAGGCAAATGAATTAGTACTAGGACATGGTGGCTTAGGGATAGGCATTTGATTGGATGGTGGTAAGGGTGCATGAACTAGATTGGTGTTCCCCTTGTCAAATGGAACATGAGAATTGAAAGGCTCTTGATTTTGTTGCCAAGGTGGACTTGCGATCTTATGTTCTTGTTGTGATATGGGTTGACATGTTGATGTGGCATTGACATGATAGGTAGATAGGTTTGGTTGGCATGATGATGAAGGTGACACATATGATTGTGGTTGAATGTTTTGAGGATAATGGTTGTTGAGAGGTAGATTGATATGGATAAGAGTTGACATTAGGAGTGGTGTGATAAGTTGATGAAGGGGAAACATGATATATGGATGGATGAGGTTGATATGATGATATAGGTGACACATAGGATTGATGTGAAATTTGTTGATGTGGTGATTTGACTTGATGATGTGCTTGTTGGATTTGACAAGTGGATATGAGGTATTGGGCTTGTGCTATGAGTTGTTACATTCGAGGTGATTGACTTGTTTAAAGTTGAAATTGTTGGATGAGGCCTTGGAGCTTGTGTATAATTTTTTGGTCTAAGGGTTGTGGTGCTTCATAAAGTGATTGGAGGAGGCTTTGGAATTGGGGTACTAGGTCTTCTAATGTTGGCATGGTGTAAATCATGTTGACTGGATTAAAGAGATGATGATGTGGATTGAAAGATTGTATGATTTGGATGATGTGGCAAGTGTTTATTGGAAGTTTGACTTGGGAAATAACAAACATAAGATATCACATGTAAATGCATGAACACACACACCAAGCACAATGATAAATTTTTCTTTCAAGATTAAATGTTATAATTAAGCAAACACTTGAATACACAACAACAAGCCCTATGACTAGTCAAGTGTGGTATGGCCAATTAGGTATCAAGATAGTTTGCACAAGGTTGACTAGGTATAATTTGAAAGAAAAATCACACCAATAAGCCAGGAGAAAGGGGTAACCCACCCTTCACCATCACTTCCCAAAGGTATAAAGTTCTTTGGGGCTTAGCCCATAATGACAAGATTTCAACTCCCAAATGAGCGTGTCTTTGGATTCAAACTTGATTGAGGTCATCCTTTGGAGGGGTGTGTGCTCCAAGCAAGCCTCCTAAGAAGGGTATGACAAAAGCGAACCAAGTGAGGTGTTTTGGAGGACACTTTATGTGTGTAAACAAACAAAGGAAGCACTTGTTCTTTTTAACCCAAAGTCAAAATGTGTGATGGAAGAAAATGGTTAATTTTAACCTAATTTCAATGGTGTGATAGAAAACAAGATTGATTTTAGACCGCAAAATCCAAATGTGTGATCAAACAAGTTGTTCTTTTTAAGCCCTAAATTGAAGTGTGTTGACAAGCAAGATTAAGAGATGAAAGATGGAATGTGTGCACCTATAATTTATTTAGCTCCAAAATCTTTGTCCAATTGATGCAAATTTTCCTTTGAAGTTTTTATTTGTTCTGCACATTAACAAAACCAACAATAAAGCCAAAACCCTAACAAGATAATTGATCACTAATATTAGAGGGTTAGCTAGTCAAGACAAATCTGATTTTTAGAAATGTTTTTGACAGTAAAAATAAAAATACAGAACACATACCCTTAATAAAATTTCAAGAGATTTCCAAAAATGTAAAGAAATCTAAAATATTTTCTGTTTTGCACCCAATATTATTTTTTTATGAAAAATAATAAAAAAATAATAAAAAATTCAAAACAACTCAAAAAATTCTGATTTTTGGATTAAAGATGTCTGACATCATCCCAAATCTGTAGAAATTTTTTTGTGACAAGATCTACAACACCCTAATTTTAAAAGATCTATTTTTTGACTAATTATTTTTCATCCAAATTTAAAATATAAAGAAAAAAACCCTATTAAAATTTATAGAGCTTTCCATAAATGTAAAGAAATCCAAAAAATTTGACAATTTTCTCTCAAAATTGTTTTTTCATGAAAATTAATAATAAAATTATAAAAAATTAAAAATAGCTCCAAAAATTCTGATTTTTGGAATGGAAGCTCTTGACATTATCCCAACCTACAAATTTTTTTTTGTGAAAAGATCTGCAACTGTTTGAAAGTTATGGTCAAATCTTTAACAACTAGGGTTTTGTCCCAAAATGATGTAAAACCTGCAACAAAAAGAAAATAAAAGCTGCAACAAAAAGAATCCAACTCCAAAATTTCTCAAAATTTGTGAAAATATGTCAGGGTCACCAATGTAATTAGGGAAAAAATATTATGGTTAATGCAATAAAACATATAAATCAAACCCTAATAAACAATGAATCACAAATGAGCATAAAGACATAAAGCATAAAACAATATTGCCAAATCTTCATGCTACCATTGATTCACCTCCATTGCACTTCTCCATTTTGCTTGAATATGACAATTTCCCTTAGATTTGAGGGTGCAATAATAAGCCTATGACAAGTGACTAGCAAAATATTGAAGATTGTTGTTTCACACTAGCATCATGTACTTGCATAATATGTGTGGATGAATGACAATAGATAGAAATGGATGAAAGACTTAAGAATGATTTTGACAGCATAAGGATACTTGAAGAATCAACCCCCCAAATGGCTTATGAGAGAGTTTATTTATAGAAAATGTCTGATTTGAATTGATGGTTGAGATTGGATGTCAATAAGATATCTTAATCAATGGCCAAGATTGAAAGTTGTAGTATGGACTAGGGTTAGGTCAAAATTAGGGAAATGACAAGAAATGAATGACTAAGATTGAATTATGGCTGAAATTAAATGAGATGTCAAGAGATAAGATTTGATGTGGAAGATAAGAATGACATAGATAAAGAGGTGATAGGAGAAATTAAATAATAAAAATTATTTAATTTAGGTGGTTAATGAATAATTAAATAATTAAATAATTATTTAATTATAGAGGAATAATGACAAAATGAATCATTTGAATTAAATAATGATTTAATTCAAAATTAAAGAGAGTGGACCAAATTAAATAAATTAAATTTATTTAATTTTAGAAAGAAAAAGGCTAATGAATAATTAAATAATTAAAAATAATTATTTAATTATAGTGGAAAGTGGACAAAAAAATTAAATAAATAAGAATTTATTTAATTTTAGAAAGAATAGGACTTAATTAATGACATAATTAAATAAATAAAAGTTATTTAATCAATGAGGAAGAAATAAAGATAAAAATGAATTAGTTAAATAATTGAAATTATTTAATTAATAGAAGAATTATGACGTTAGAAAATAATTAAATAATTAAAAATTATTTAATTATGAAGAATGAAAGGGGAAATGATGAAGAATCTAAGATTCGCAAGCCTGGGACAATTTTTACTATTTTATTGTCTACAAAATCATGCTACAATGAAGAAATTTTATGTGGTGGGACTCTTAAATGAATATGGGGTAATAATGAAAAAGTAGGAAATGTTTTTGGGACATCGAAAATGAAATAGGAGATGTTTGAGGGATGTAGGGGATGAATAGCCATCCTCAAGATAGCCATGGGACATCTAAAGTGTCCTTGAGACTACTAGTTGTCCTCTATGGTCCATGCATCGTTTTGGCACTTCGAAAAATATATTGACTAAAAAAATGGGATAGGTGGGCTATGAAGGTCTTTGTGGTTTTGAAGGTTGTCATTTAGGTTTGGTGGTGGGGGCTCTTTCCCTTGACCCTACCTTGTATTGTAATAGGGAATGCACTAAGGTCACTACCCCCAAAACCTGTGAGGGGCGCTGGCCCTTAACTCTATTGGGGGCACTACCCCCAGCCCTCCCCACAAGGGGCATTGCCCTCAAACCCTATTGGGTGTGCTTCCCCTAGATCCTCGCAAGGGGCATTGCTCCCAAACCCCCACAAATTTATAAGTCTAACTGTGATAAAAAAAAATACAAAATACATATCCCTTTTTGTACATCTCCGCATCTTCATAATCAAGGATTATCTTATTATGATATTGCTATCAGGATTCAACCGTGTAGTTTCGAGTCAAACTCATTGACCCATGTTTCATGAGTAGTGGTTCAACAAGAACCCATCTCTCATGATATCGAATGGTCCACTTAGCACTCATTGCATCTAGGTACTCCGCAGTGAAGCACTAGTGGTCGAGTCACCCTCCTAATCTTGCTCGAGCTCAAGCCCAGCTTAACCCGGGAGTTTTCTCAGAGTTAAGCTAAACAGTGCCATAAAACCTTAAATGAAGTGTTGTGCCTTGCAGACCATTCATAATAGAGCCCCTTTAGCTCATCAATTGATAAGTAAATTATTTTTCCACGGTGATGTCAGGTATGATATTGCTACTTGATTCAGCGTGTAGTTTCGAGTCAAACTCATTGACCCATGTTTCATGGTAGTGGTTCAACAGAACAGCCCATCTCATGATATCAAATATTAGTCCCATAGCACTCATTGCATCTGGGTGATGCTCACGGTGAAGCGCACTAGTTAGGTCGGGAGGTCACCCTCCTAGTCTTGCTCTGGCTCGGCGTGTGGCAGGGAGTTCTCAAGGTTAATCCCACAGTTATTCTACATTGCAAAACCTTGGTGTTGACCTTATGAGCCATTCATAATAGAGGCCTTTAGCTCATCAATTATTAAATGGGAGGTATTTTTCCTGACGTGTCAAGTATGATGACACTGAGTTCAGCAGGTAGTTTCGAGTCAAACTCAAGGTGACCCATGTGTTTCATGTGGTAGTGGTTCAACAAGAACCCATCTCTCATGATACGGATGGTCCACTTAGCACTCGTGCATCTGGGTGATGCTCCACGGAGGTGGAAGCACTGGTCGGAGTCAGGTGCCCACTCCTGGTAACGCTCGGCTCAAGTCGGCCAGCAGGGAGTTTTCTCCAAGGTTAAGCCCGCTTGAGTTGTTACCCCATTTGCAAAACCTTCAGCAAGTGTTGTGCCTTATGGACCATTCATAATAGAGCCCCTTTAGCTCATCAATTGATAAGTAGGAGGTGTTTTTCCACAGCGTGTCAAATTATGATATTGCTATCAGGATTCAACCGTGTAGTTTTGAGTCAAACTCATTGACCCATGTTTCATGAGTAGTGGTTCAACAAGAACCCATCTCATGATATCGAATGGTCCACTTAGCACTCGGCCATCTGGGTGATGCTCACGGAGGTGAAGCACTTGGTCCCGAGTCCGGGAGGTCACCCCTCCTACAATCTTGCTCAGAAACAAGTCAAACCCAGCGGGGAGTTTTCTCCAGGTTAAGCCGGCAGTTAGCACCCCATTGCAAAACCTTCCTTGAAGTGTTGTGCCTTATAAGACCATTCATAATAGAAACCCCTTTAGCTGTCAATTGATAAGTGAATATTTTTAGGCGTGTCAGAACATATTGCTACTCGGTTCACTTAGTGTAGTTCGAGTCAAACTCAAGCATTGACCCATGTTTCATAGTAGTGGTTCGAACCCATCTCTCATGTCGAATCAGTCCACTTAGCACTCATTGCATCCTGGTGATCTCCACAGTACAAAGCTGGTCGAGTCGGGAGGTCACCCATCCCAGTACTGCTCCAGCTCAAGCGCGCTTAACCAGGGAGTTTTCTCCAAGGTTAAGCCCGCTTGAGTTGTTACCCCATTGTCAAAACCTTCAGCAAGTGTTGTGCCTTATGAACCATTCATAATAGAGCCCCTTTAGCTCATCAATTGATAAGTAGGAGGTATTTTTCCACGGCGTGTCAAATTATGATATTGCTATCAGGATTCAACCGTGTAGTTTCGAGTCAAACTCATTGACCCATGTTTCATGAGTAGTGGTTCAACAAGAACCCATCTCTCATGATATCGAATGGTCCACTTAGCACTCATTGCATCTAGGTGATGCTCACAAAATTGAAGCACTAGTCCCGAGTCGAGTCACCCTCTAGTCTTGCTCAGGCTCAATGGCTTAACGAGGAGTTTTCTCCAAGGTTAAGCCGCTTGATTATTACCATTGGTGTGTGCAATGAGTTCTAAGTGGACCATTCGATATATCATGAAAGATGGGTTCTTGTTGAACCACTACTCATGAAACATGGGTCAATGAGTTTGACTCGAAACTACACGGTTGAATCCTGATAGCAATATCATAATTTGACACGCTGTGGAAAAATACCTCCTACTTATCAAGGATTATCTTGTTTCATTTATTGGACAACTTGTTCAGTATACAAGGATTGCCACAGACAAAATTGACATGCTACAATCATTATATTGTTGAATATGAGTTAAGTCATAGTTAGCAGGAAACAAAGACATACAAGTATGCCATTTCGTTTTGAATAGATTGTATAATATAACATTTTAATACTATCTTAATTTTGTGAGGCTTCTTTTAACATTACTTCTAGCTTGGTCTATAAACTCTACTTGAATATATAGTGAGCACATTCAGTAGTCCTAGATTTTCATTAATAAGGTCTCAACCACAATTGTTAAAAACAACATAGATATAATCAAGGGATTTACATTATTTTTAAAAAAATATTTATAAAATCATGTTCCATATGTCTACCCTTCATGTGTGACCAAGACTGTTATCACTATTGCTTACTCAAAAGAAACAATTACATTTAGTATGAAGTATGCATTCTCCAATGCAATGTAATGAGTGATATGAACATAAACAACAAAAAAATATATTCTACAATTCATGAGCCAAACTCAAATTTATTTGCTCTCTCTATATCCCTATGCTATTGCAATGCCTTTAAATTTCAAAAATGTAAAGTTTTTATCCTTTTTTCTACATTTTTTAATTCTTTTCTTGAATCTTATTTTTTCTTATTTGAATTCCATTTTTTTAAAAAATATACTTTTGATTTGCCCTTTTTTCCCCTTTTTCTTTTTGCTATGATATGATCCAATCCAAAAAGATAAAATCACAAATACAACTTAGTTCAAAATGATAATAAGAAAATAAATTAAATATATTCTCAAATAAATAATTTTACATATAAAAATGCTGGTTTCACTACTGAAATTATAAAATTGAAAGAAACCCTAAATTATATATAAGAATTATGTATAAAAACCCCCTACAAAATGACTTTTATACAATTTAAATTCATAGTGTTAAATCTGTTCTTTTGAAATTTGAATTCATGTCGGCTTGGAAAACCGAGACGTCTGGGCGCAGCTATGAATGTGTTGACTTGAGTTTATGTCAGTGGCTTTCTAACTATTAAAGAAAACAACTACCAGATTCAGTATTAAAGAAGAAGATGCCCGATCTGCTCACAATGTAATGACTTGTTGATCGTTGAGCAGCTTGAGAAAATCAACTCTGCACTGTCACAACTTTCAAGAACATATTACACAGATGGCTTCGGCAGATTGCACACAGAAACCGGCAATGGATTTCCCAAGGCTGCAAGTTAGTTGGTCACATTGAATAGCAATTGGTTACCCATGTTTAAATGCCCTTGTCTATGCCTTGTTCAAAATGGGATTTCTGAGTATCATCTCTGGAAGATCAAAGGCTAATTTGAAATCTGTTTCTTCACTGCTGGTCATAAACTTCAGGTATGCCGGCAATGGGTATGCATTTGAGTTGCAAAACAGCAGCAATATTGGTCACTTACTTATTTCTTATCGTTGGAGTACATGGGGAGCAACCCCAAGTTCCTGCCTTGTTTATCTTTGGAGATTCACTTACAGACAATGGCAATAACAATTACATAACAAGTCTTGCCAAAGCCAACTTTTTTCCATACGGTATAGATTTTGAAGAAGGCCGCCCCACAGGAAGGTTTTGTAATGGCATGACCACAGTTGATGTTTTAGGTTTGGACTTTTACTGTAATTTCTTTTCCTCTATCAGCTAAAGCTCCGACTTTTAGGGTTTTGTAGGTCTAAATTTAACCGTATATATTTTAGAATTTGTATGATGATGTTTCAGATTTCACTGTATGTTACTTGCAGCTAAGCTGCTAGGGTTACCTTTGATTCCTCCATATGCCGATGCATCTACAAAAGGTGCGGCTGTGATGAATGGAGTAAATTATGCTTCAGGGGCAGCAGGCATTTTGGATGAAACTGGAAGAAATCTTGTAAGTTCATTTTGCCAAGCATAGCCATTAAGCCAAAGGTTGAGTTTAGATGCTTCTTCTCTGATATTGATTTGATGCACAGCTTGGACGAGTAACATTCAATGAGCAGATTGCCAATTTTGGGAACACACTGAAAGACATAACCTCACAGTTGGGGAGTGCAGAAGGGGTGGCAGAGTATTTGTCAAAATCTATGTTTGCAATCACATTCGGTAGCAACGATTATATAAATAATTATCTTGTTCCTGGCTTCTATTCAAGCAGCAGAACATATACTTCGGAGACCTACAGTGACCTCCTCATATCTCATTTTTCGCAACAGTTAGTGGTGGGTTTCTGAACTCATATTTGGGGGCCTCCATGAATGTATGGTGATATTTTCTTAGACTAGTTCTGTGTTGATTAAGAGATAGGATATGTATGTGCAGAAGCTATACAATGTGTTGATTAAGAGATAGGATATGTATGTGCAGAAGCTATACAACTTGGGAGCACGCAAGTTTGCAGTATCAGCAGTAGGTCCATTGGGATGCCTTCCAAGCCAATTAGCAGTAGGTTCTACTTGTGTTGATAGAGTTAACCAAGAAGTTTCACTCTTTAACTCAAAACTGAAGTATCTTTTGAGGATAATGGAAGTCAATCTTCCAGGGGCACATTTTGTGTATGGGGACGCTTACAGTTCAGTTACAGACATAATCAGCAATCCCACTTCTTATGGTAAGTAGCTGCTTTATTTAAACATTTAATAATTCAATGGACAAACAGTTAATGATAATAGTTGGTATGAGTTTTCCAGTCAGTAAAATAGATATATGGTAGTTTTTGGTTTTAACTGTGTAAATTTTTTACTCAATGTTTCAAATCATTAAGTAAGAAGAGGAGAGTTTCAGATCTTGTACTAAGATTTCTGGATTAAAACTGTGTTGCAATTTTTATATTAACATTTAGGATCATACTCTATGATCCATCATCAGGATGCAATGCAGATAGAGAGAAGAGTATGATCTGAAACGTTGATGTAAAATTGCAATACAGTTTTAATCCAGAAATTTTATTACAATATTGTCATGGACTGTGGAAATTCCATGTTTTTAAGAGTTTTGGATCATTTAGTAGGAAGAGGAGAGTGATCCAAAACATAGATTGAAAAACATAAGTAGATGTATGATAGTTTTTGATTTTATTGTGTATATTTTTCAATTGATATCTCGAATCATGAAATAAGATGAAAAGAGTTTTGGATCGTGGAATAGGACGAGGAGAGTGAAGATGTTTTAGTAGCGTGATTGATTGCAATTTGTTTTGTAATGTTGGTGCAGGTTTTAGTGTGACAAATCAAGGTTGCTGTGGAATAGGAAGAAACATTGGGCGGATTAGTTGTCTACCTGGATTGTATCCCTGTCCTGAGAGAAGCCAATATGTGTTCTGGGACTCCTTCCATCCAACAGAAGCTGTGAACATTATTGTGGCCACAAAGGCATATAATGGGTCTCTATCTGATGCCTCTCCTATCAATATCAAGGAGCTCGCTCGATTATAAATTTAAGATTTTGTAGTTCTGGGTTATTTAGAGCTCATTTTGATGAGTAAAAGATTTGTATACATGTTTAGTAAAATGCCTGTAAAAACAGTTTGAATGTTTGGAATATTTGGAAATATTTCTAGATTAAATAGATTCTTTATATAGCCAGCTATATACATTTATCTAACAATAAACTAAAACTATTTTAGATTTTGAATAATTTTGTTCATTAATTACTCCCAATTCTTTCATTTCTTTTTAAATATTATTTCTTTTCACTGATATGTTCTCATACTCTGACAAGTAAATACAATGACCGTTACATTGTACCATTACTAAATTTCTCAATGCAATTCAAATTCAGTGCAGGCTTTAGTGTGATTTAAATTATAAAAACTCATTGTACATATAACTAGTTTATCTATCTTTATATAAAATCTATATAATTAATGCCGTAAGATATCCTTTTTGAACCTTTCCCTTATAACAGAGACTTTATTTCAGAATATGATTTTAAATTATTTGGCTGGCATACAATGATCACCAAGCCCATCCTCATGAAATTCTATAGAATATGTGATAAGTCTCATAATAAGGTTGAATCTTGAATCTTCCAGATACAACCTAATGCTTGCATACTAATAAGAAGACAGAACTCTGCTTATTTGTCATGAAAAAATGGGCATGCCCTGCCACCCAATAAAAGAGATAGAGAGCACTTTACTACCCATATGTAAAACAAGGCATGATGAATGATTTAATTTCTTTGCTTTTCCTTTGAGAGTGCAATTCAGTCAGGCGGCCACATACAACCATCAATAGGTCCAGATCATCAATCCTTCCAGAAAATTCCTTGCAATCCAACTTGAGACTATGGTCTCCATTTCTTCTCCAGATCCTTATTGTCCCTTATTTGTCCCCCGATACAATCCACTCACCACTGGGAGAAAACCGAGCCACAGTTGCAGGATATGAATGCTCACCATACACAAATGTTTCCAGAGGATTATCCAAGCTTGTGATAATAACAGATCGCCCATTACAGTAGATGATTGAGCTGGTCTGTGCTTCTCCTGCTATCAGAATCCACATAATCTCTAATCATAAGCCGAGAGATATCTTTTTGAAAGATTGTTGCATAGTTTCCTTAAGAGAATCAATAATTTTGGCCTTCTGGAATGAGATTTTTCTACCTTTTTTGCCTTTTTTTTGCTCGATGACCTGATGTTGATGATGTTAGTGGCATTGGTTTTTGTTGCTGGTGGTGGTGTCGCTATGAGGCAGACCTCATCTTTATCACTGCTGCTGTAGCTGGAGCTCCTCTTCAAAACAACGTCCTCCTGCTGTTGTTTCTGTTCTTGATCCTGTTCATGCTCTTGTTCGTCCTCGTGCTCCTCCTGCTGCAACTCCTTCTTTCTACCATACGCGGCCTGCTGGGTTTGTCTCTTCCTCTTTGGAGCCATCGTAAATTGTATACTGGTGTTCCGACTTCTCAAGTCCTTCTGGCCTTTGGCCTCTTCGCTTTTTTAATTTCTTGTCTGTACCCACGGTAGGCGACGAAATATTCATGTGTATGGCCGTTTTGCCCCGACGGTCCACGTCATAGTCCTGTAGGTTGACATGCAGAGTTTTGATTTACACGGATAAATGCCGCTGCAGCGGTACGCCTTACGGCGTAAATATTAAATTGTTAGGAATGCAAATACTTAACATGTAACATATAACATCACAACTTATAAATATAAAATATGATAATTTATAAATATTAAATATGATATTTTAAAAGTAAAAATTTGTAGTAGAAAAAAGAATATCATTGTGATATTGCTATCAGGATTCCATTGTATAGTTTTATGAGTCAAACTCATTGATCCATGTTTCATGAGTCGTGGTTCACAAGAACCCATCTCTCATGATAATGAATGGTCCACTTAACACTCATTGCATATAGGTGATGCTCACATAGGTGAAGCATTGAGCCTTTCGGGAGGTCACCCATCCTAGGACTACTCTAGCTCAATCATGCTAAACTAGAGAGTTTTCCCCAAGGTTAAGCCCACTTATTTTGGAATCCCATTTGCAAAACCTTCAACAAGTGTTGTGCCTTATGAGCCATTCATTATAGAGCCCCCTTTAGCTCATCAATTGATAACTAGGAGATATTTTCCATAGCATGTCAAATTGTGTCAAACTCATTGACTGATGTTTCATGAGTAGTGGTTCACAAGAATATGGTTATTTTTTTGTGTGAGTTTAATTAAAATAAACAATGAAGCCTAAATTTTGAGGAATTTAATGATTTTTTTTTTAATTTTTAATTTTTTTGATTTGTAGTTGTATAATATGAATATTAAATATAAATTTATGATGAGGATTTTTAAATACATAAAATGTGAAATGGAAGAAAGTGTTTCAACAAAAAATGTCTACAACTATAGATATGTTGATTTGAAAGAAGTCAATAATAATATATTAATAGAAAGAACAAACTTGTAAAACTAGGTGAATAGATATTTCTCATAATAGTTGGAAGTTGTTAACAACCATTTATTGAGTGCTACTACAAACACCAATAGAAATAAAATATTCAAATATTTAATACAACTCATGTGTGAGTTTGTTTTATATTAGATTCAAATTATTTTGATATTTCATTTATAGATATAATTAAAGTTTTAAAATGGTACATTATGACCAAACACTTTTGAGATACAATTTAATTTTTTCTTATCATGAACCATTTTAAAGTTTTAAAATGGTACATTATGATCAAATACTTTTGAGATAAAATTTAATTTTTCTTATCATGAACATTTTTAGGTTAAACTATAAATATTTGTGTGAAGATTTGTATAAAGTTAATGTAAGATGAAAATAGTTAGCTTAAGTTAGATAGTCACGTTGGATCTATGTCCAATATGATTGAAATAATGATAAAATTAGATGGATAAATCAATTGACTTAAGATTATTGTACATAATCATAGAGATAAACACTAAGCATAGGACTAGGTGCAAGTAAGGGCAGATACGTAGGCCCAACTATACATAAAAATGTGTCATAATTTGAACTTATATAAATACATTAAATGATTGTCCCAAATAAAGTACAAAATTACATAAAATACATTGAAAATTAATTTTTCACCATTCAAATTTCCTATCATTGAAATTGTATATAAAATTATATACATTTTTGTAATAATTTAAATGCCATTTTAAACTTCATATTTTATAGAATGATTTTTTTTCATAAAATTATTATTCCACTACAAATTTGTATAATAAAACCCCCTTATTTTTACTTCAAAACATTTAAAAAAATAAGAATTTCATATGTTTCTATTAATAAATATTTATAACCTATTTACATGCATATCTTGTTGTAGTTAAAACTTTAGGAAATGCACTAAGTTTGATTCTCCTATATATTCAATTTACAATAAATAACAAGCTTGGGGATAAATATTTACTTTGAGATATATAGGTGATGTGAAAGACATGCTTTCTTTTTTAAAAAAATATCCACAAATAAACAATAATTCATATAGATAAATATGTGTTTTGATTACTATAAATGTTACTATTAACACAAACAAAGTGAATCGCCTATGCTATTTTTTTTAATCAAAAGGATATAAGCCTATATATTATATTAATATATATATATAGAGTTTTACTTACAAAAATGTCAAATAATTTTGACATAATATCAAAGATGGCTGGTAATGTTCCTGATTTCCTACTACATGCCCCATCCAACCATTCCAAAATTTCTAAAATATATGATAACCAATAAAATTTGTACTAAAGATGGTTGGAAATCTTTAGAGTATTACATTTTTCCCCATCATCCTAGTTCAAAATATATATTATACTACCTATTTTAGAGGCAATATGCAATGCATCATAGATACCAAAAGCAATTTTAACAAAGGTCTTTTTTGATTGTTACCCCCAACAACAGGGCATTGCACTGAGTTTTCTCCAACTTCTTCTTGCACAACATCATCAACATGATTGTTTGACTATGAATGCATTGTGATGTTAATGTCAGACACTTACTAAGGGAGCTTTTGTTGCTTATCTGCAACACACTCAACAGACAGGAGGATAAAAATTGCATGGTATTTTCTTTTGAACTTACTAACTGTTTCATTACCAAATTCAAAATGAAACTTGGCAAGTGCTTTATACAAATGCCCAAAATGGTCCAACTTGATTGGCATCTTCATTGCTTCAAGAATTTCTACATATTTATGCTTATGCACCAGGTAATTCGTTGGAAAGAGACCTCCTACATAGGCTTCACCTTTCCACAAATCGTAGGCTTGGACACTTTGGAGTAATGCATTATTCTCTAGAAACACCTCCTTAATTGTCTTTATTGTAATGCTTTGTACCATTTGATAACCATTTACCAAATCAAGCAAGTTGGAGATGAAGATTGAAATAAGATTTGAAGGGAATATAATTCTTTGAGTTCGCTAGCATATTACTTCATCTCCATTTACTGACTTAATACAACTGCAGAGAGATGGATAGTTTACCTTGAATGACTGTTGTAACTGCTCTTTTTCTATCGTACCAATAAAGGTAGCTCCCATGGATGAACCTAGAATTTTTCCCTATAGTTTCTCGGTAGATACTCCATCGCAACTGAAGAAGTTGAGTTGGAAACACAAAAAACCAAAAATGCAGCTAGCATACACCTTACACTCCACTAAAAATGAAGATGTAGCTGAGAAGAAATTGAATTGGAAACACAAAAAACTAGAACTACAACTAGCACACACCTTACACTCCACTAAAAATGAAGACATGACCACATCGAGCTTAGCTTAACAAACAATAGAAATTTGGCATGCTACAAAAGGCAATGGCACATTCAGAAAGCAATTGTAACCATATTGATAACCCTTTCAATAGAAACAAGCTAATGAAATTACACCTTTGATAGAAACAATTTGATGAAAATGCAAGTTAAAATGGTCATTAACCATCCCTTATGTAAAAAGATGAAAGCATGCTTAGACTACTAATGCAAGGCTAGAAATGTCATGTCTTGATAACACAACTAGTACTGGACACATGTAATGCCCCACCATGGAACCCCATAGGACAAGACTCAAACAACATTATTAAGCCAATTTAATTTAACAACTAAATATCAATATAAATCACCAAGCACAAGGTCAAAATGAGAACAACTAACCATGAACACATACAAGACTGGTGGGGTGACCAACTGGATGCTCATCCTCATCGAGGATGATGGCAAGGGTAGGGGACCGTATGCTATCTCCATTTTCAACAACTTTCCATTGGGTTTAAGGCACACTCAGACCTGGAAATTCAGGTGGAGTTGATGCTTGGTACTTGCAGCCTACATCAAGTAAAACGGTGAACAACATATCTATATAATCAAACAGTTAGACACATCATGAAAGGAAATCACAACGTAGCATGGTACTCATGAATGAGTAATGCAACACTATTCCTCTCACCAAGACACATCAAACAAGTAACCACATCAATGTACCACACAAAATTACATAGCAAAAAACATCAAATAGTCACTAGATAAATGCATATTAACCATGATTAGATAACCCTATAATGCTCATAATTAAATTAATCCACATAAACCAACAAGTCCATAAAACTATCATAGCATATGCATAAGTCAAGTAATGAAAAAACATCAAAGTGTCATCTAGTATCATCAAAGCAGTAAATCTGACCTCAAAAGAGTGTCATAATGTTTGTTCTAAACAAAAAAATCATCAGTCTAATAGAGAACAACATGAGGGGCACTACAACATGCTTAAGGTTGACACCTCAAGCTTAAACTCTTCACTTCAAATTTTGGAATTACCATCTTCATACCTATACCCTAAAACAATACAAACACACATTAGCTTTTAAAAGATTACAATCCATCGCTCACCTGATACAAGTCTTCACATGCACCAAATTGTAGCTCAGTACCCTGTTCTCTCGGAGGACATGAAACCTAACGTATGCTTATGTGACAATCTCTAGGAAAAAAAAAGCCAACTGATTGCCTTTTAGAAACTGTATCATATCTAACCTTTATCCCAAAACCATACAAGAACATCCCATCTACAAAATTGAGTAGCCAAGCAGTTTTCCAAGTTTAGGTAAGCGCAATTGAAACCACAATTTAAGCATATTATCACTTACTTTCTAAGAATTGTCCCATCATAAAAATCCCTAAGCATATGACACAACTTGGTTTTAAAATTGGATGCATCAAATTCCATGAATTTCATACATTCCTTGTCACATGTGTTTTGCAGACTATAAGGATTATCCTGCACACCTATACAAAGAACTTGCAACCTTGTGCGAAGTCCTGCCATGAAACCATGTTTTTTTTTACATCGCATAATTAACCCTCCACTTAGATTCCCCCATACACCTTGGTGGCAACCAACCCTTCATTACTCACATTAGATTTTCATAAAAAAAATTATAATAGAGGATAAGCAATTTCATAAAAATTTATACACTAAGTTTACCTCCTTCACTTAGCAAAATTTCTTCTAGTTTAGGATGTAGCTTCCCCGAGATAGCAACATATGTAACTTCATCTTCTAATTGATCACAACTTGGATTACCTAAAAAATATTCTATGTTGTTTCCTTCTCTATAAGTTTGAAGAATTTGATAATGTCCTATCTTATCCAACAATTACCAAATCTTTTTTGTTTTTTTGATTGGTAGTGGGAACTTTTTTAAGGTGCCTAACACTATTGTTGTTCAAATATGTGAGCCAACCAGCCCAATGAAAGCACAAAGCCTATGAGCGTAGCAGCCCAGCAGGGATTTGAACCTTGGTGGCAGCATCACCAAGCAAGTGTTTCAACCGATGTGTTATACAGGTCACCCCAAAGACCAAATCTATTTTACTATGTACCCTAGTTTCCAATTGACAAGCTTACGCTCCCTACATGTGTTTAAAAGAATCAAAGAATCTCCTTCTATTTGTATTTTGGAGAGCTTAAATATGAGAGCTAATTTTAACCCTTGTAATAGATCTTGTTTCTCTTCTACATTATTAGATCCAACTTGCAACTTAAGTGACTTAGCCCATAACACCATACCTTTATAATCGCTAATGATAACCCCTACTCCAAATGAGCTTGGATTTCCCCTAGCAACTCCATTAATAAATTCAATTTAAAAATTCTAGCTGGGGGAGGCTTCCAACTTATGTTTGCTCTATCAAATTTTTGAATTGGTTGATGTAAACTCCCTTTGAATGGAAAAGTGAGAAGTGGCCATGATATCATTAGATTTGAATCCAAATAAGTGAAAATTGATCCAACTTGTTTTACTTTTTTGCACATAACAATTTACTATTTCTGAAATATATTGCTCTAAAGAAATTAAGACCTGATTGAGACTAAGTTTTTATTTTCTGAAAATACATATGTTTCGTGCCCACCATATAGCCCACAAAACTGATGCTAGTATTACACTCCAAATTATTGCAAAAAAGGAGTTTTATAAAGCTCTGGCCAACTTGAAAATAGTTTCCAAAGACTATTTGGAAATGATGATTTCCAATTCATTTTACTTGCTATAAACATCCAACATGTGTGTGCTACTGGACATAAAAATTCTATAAATGGTTGACATGTTTAAATTCTTGTTCACAAAGAACACATTTAAAAGGCTCTGCTATCCCTAATTTTGCAAGCCTATCACTTGTCAATATTTTGTTTTTGATGGCTAACCATGAAAAGCAACCTACTTTAGGAAAAACATTTGAATTACAACAAAAATTATAAGCTCTTTGTACCACTACATGTGAACTAGCTTTTGAAATTGACTTATAACCCTCCTTTACTGTATAACAACCTAATTTTGATTTTTCCCATATTAACCTATCAACTCCTGTTGGTTGGTAAATAATCCAATCTTGAAGGATAGATTGTACAAGTCTCTTGTGCTCATTGTTGATTGGATAATTTGAAAAGTCCTTCCATTTTACTCTACCCATCAAAGTATTTGTTGTGCCTTCAGCACACATGCCCCATTCAGAACGGGGACCCTCTTTGTCCTTTGCCTTGCTGGGTCACTTTTTTTGTCGCCTCATTTTTTGTGCCCCCTATTTGGTGTTCAAAATGCCCAGTGAGCTTTTAGGGAAGTCATCTTAAGTTGGCCATCTTTTGCCCCTCAAATTTTCAAAGGTCTAAGTCTTTATAGAATCCCACTGGCTATTTGCCTTAGCTTTACTAAGTTAGTGTCCATGGAGCCCATCGGGCCCGCTCTATTGGGTTGCCCCTCTTGGATTTTCGTCACCTCATGTCGTTCCCAATGACCATCCCTTGTTGGCTTTCCGCTCATCGAAACCTGAATTCTCCAGCACTGTCACTTCATCAATCAATGACTAAATGGCCTTCTACCCATTGAAACTCAGAGCTCCCATTGCCGTCTGTCTAGCATTGAGCAACCCAATGTCCATTCGCTGATAGCCACCCGACCGTTAGACCCCAATACTCCCATGACCATTTTTGAAATTGCAGCTTACCAACCCGATGACCAGTGTGTGAGAATTATTGCTAGCATTTAATGCCTTATTTTCTATAAATAGGTGGGTTTAAGCTATCATTATCATTCTATCAGTCACTCAGAGATAGTCAGAATGAGCTAGAGCCTTCTATCGATGCCACCTTCAAGCCCACTAGGTTCCCTTGGAGATTCAAAGCCATTTGCCTATTGATTGCTCACCTTCTTCATTGGGTTCTCAAGGTGAGTTCGCCACCCCATGCTTTGCTCCATGTTTTTTCTTTGATTTCTTGTAAAAATGATGAATTTGAAAGAAGAAAACCCTTGAACTAAGTAGAGGAGACTAGGGTGCACAAAACCCATATGATGTAATCCTAGTAAACTTCACAAATCATTCACAAGATGACCGTAGAACCTCAGCTCTTCGACACCATTCTTTATCTAGAGCATTCATGGTCTATGATTCTACGAACTCCCATCGCTATCATTAGCACTTGAAAACAAAGATAAATTTACAAATGACAAACCTCTCTTTCGGGTCCAATATCATGGGAAGCTCCCATCCCATCGCCGCTTAAACTTAGCAAAAGGTTCAAACTAAAATGAAGTCATTAGAGCCACTCAAATCTGCCCCCACGAGATTTTGGACCCAGGATGCCGCTAATAATTTGTTGTTCTAAACGGATTTCTGACCTTAGGTTTCCAGCGCTCGGGTCCCGTCTCGTTGATTGCCCCTAAAACTCATGCTGGAGAAATCTTAAGTCTAGGCTTGTATCAAATCCCACCTAGTGGATTTCCGTTGGTGGAACTTTGTTTGCATTTCGCCATCTCGGGCAGCTTTCATGACCTTGCTGTCCAACTCTTGGACCTCAACTCCTCCTTTGTTGGTTGACTCTATGAACAAATGACCAATTTCCCAACACCTTTTCGGGTCCTGCCTAGCGCTATAGTGGGGACGCCATTTCTTATGGCTTTTGAGGGATGCCTTTCCTCCCTCCGGGACCCGACTACGTCAACAAATGTCAAAATGAAAAGTGGAAATTTCTAAGTGCTCAACATTCGGTGGATCCCTCATGTTGGGTCGCCATCATCAAGACTCTGTCCCATCACCGCCGTAACGATGAGGAAAACCATCTTTGTGCTTCTGGTGCTCGGGACTTTACCTTACCCTAGCCACTAGATACTCAAACAAAAACAACAAAGTAAAAACAAAGGCCAAACTCTTTGTTGGGCCTGATTCCTTAGGTAGCTCCCATCAGACCTTTGCATGTCATACGCCATTTCCAATGGAAATCTCTTAGCAACCTTCTGCCTCCTTAGACCTGAAATGATTGAGCAATAGGAGATGTGTTGACTGCCTCCCAAAGTTTGGGGTCTCGTTCGTTGGAACTCCACCCCCAGAATGACGTCTTGTCAAAGCTGTTTTGAATGGTAGACTCCTAATAGCAAAGATCCTTTTTTATTCCAATCACTCAAATGATGATCTAGATGCCTTTGAATCTCCAAATTGACTTTGACCCATGTGCCAAAATAGGGCACCCTCTTGGTGGAACTCGCAAACTGCTGAAATCTGAATGTGGGTTGGGATAGGCGGACTGTTGTGCCTTGATTGTCGTTCCTCCTGCAGCTCCTCCAAAACAACCATCAGCCCAGGGAATTCTGACCCCTGGGGCCCGAATTATTCAAGCTCCCTCCTATGAACTACTAATGTCAATCTAGATGATACGATAGATTTCTCAAATTCTGAATTATCCAATCTAACTCTATTTGCAAGGTTTTGGCTAATGTTCCCATGTTTTCATGCTTGATTGTGCTCACCTCTTTTTCACCCTTAGGATATATGGAATCAGGTGTAGGACCTTTGGGAGCAGTTGTGGAGAAAGAAAAATGAAAGAAAACAGATAAGGCACCCCGTGGAAAAGATGACAAGGACCAGATGAAATAAAAGTTCTAGGGGGAGCCTCTTAACTCCAAGATCACCATGCCCTTGATAGAGATGACAGATACAAACATCAGACATGTAGACATCAACTTATTTAAGCAAAGGGTCTAGATCAACCCTACAATAGAGAATTCAAGAAATATCAAAAGTAGTGGTTTGGCCAAAGTTACAGGATTTCCTCCTACCCTCATCACCCCTGAGCTTGTTATGGTCTGCAAAGAGGCATATCAAGAAGAGACCAAAACCATAGTAGACAGAGACAAATGTTTTGGCTGATATGTCTGCTAAGGAGATAACAAGGAATTTTCATATTCCTACCTTTGGGGAGATGGAAGTTCCAACCATGGATGATGGCAAGGCTATGTGGGATCAAGACCTCCTCAAGTGTAAAAGACTTAATAATTAGTATTGGTTGAAGGAGAAGAGGGGTAGTGTTGAAAAGGTTCCCCAGGAGTTCTTCCGTAGCGAATTTTATGAGGATTACAATGATTTTGTGACCCTACTAAGCAAAGTAATGGGCCTTCCAACTGTGACTTACTTCCAAGAATGCATGTTGTACTTCGTTGAAGAGATTCTCCATGG
This sequence comes from Sequoia sempervirens, assembly GCA_007258455.2. NCBI lineage: Eukaryota > Viridiplantae > Streptophyta > Pinopsida > Cupressales > Cupressaceae > Sequoia > Sequoia sempervirens. The sequence goes on from VDFB02182324.1 coordinate 44,712, forward strand.
AGAAGCCAAGTTCTATTGGGTAGGGATAATTAGTGATTGCTTCCACAAGCAATTTATGGCTGTAAAGAAGACCTCCGGATTTTACATGAAATCTTACTTGGTCTATTCATTGGCTGAACATATGCAATACAAAGGCTTATTTAGAGCTCTAGATGAAGAACCGGGTAGGGAGCTGAAAGTATATGATAAGTACCCTCAACTACAGTTCAAAAACTTCAAGAAGGATTACTGCAGAATCAATGATGCTTTCATAGGTCATATTATCAAATTTCTCAGGGGTGACTTTGAAAGAAGAGTCTCCCATAGTGATAATTCCTTCCTTAAACAATTTTCCTTCTTATTCATTTAGTATATGAAGTTCACCTACATTCATGGTGAAGGATTTTCAGAAAAAAACATACAAGTTGCCCTGGTATCCCAATGACAGGATAATATCGTTAGAACTCTCTCAACAGCTACAACATGCACACACCCTTTTGAGAAACAAGCATAAGGAAGGGATTCCTTATCCCCTTTCCTTTGGCCAAGGGCTATATGAACTCCACACATCCTAGTGTGCTGTAATTTAGACAAAGAACTTGTGGAGTATCACTCGAGGTTCCACACTGCTTGACCATGAATGGACCCTTATGGTAAACTCAAGAAGGTAGTTAGACCTGAATAAGCCCATCTAAATAGCATTGAGAGCTTTTGGGATAATTGAAAAGATGATAATGAAGTGCAAATGAGGCACTATATACGATTGACAACATATTTTGTAAAGAAGGTCAACTTGTTCCCTGTACCAGATCAAGTAGCAGAAGATGGAAATATAGTTATGGATCCTCGGTATAACACAATTGCCCATCTCCCACTGCCACTAATTGGCTGGGATGAGCAAGAGGTTGATGACCATAATATTTTAACCAAGCCCATCAAGGCTAGAAGAAAAGAGTGGATTGATGGGAAAGTTGCCCAATTGAAGCAGTAAGGGGTCACTTTGACCTATGAGGGGCTCAAGAACGAGCCAACAAGTGAAATAGATAATGGGATAGCTACTGTCCCATTAGGAGAGACTTCAAAATATCCTCCATGCACTAGGTCAAGGAAGAGAAACTAAGCTCCTGAGAAACAACCCAATCCTAAGGTGTACACGAGAAAAGATTTAGAGGGAGAACCTTTTAAGAAACATAGGAGATCAGGGAGTTTCACAAAGATGCCTACCATTCAAGAAGATCCACTTCATGAGGGAGAGGAAATGGAGGCTGAGCAACCAAAATCTCCACCTGCTGCTTCCACTACTACTGCCCCTCCACCTACTTCTCAGGTGATGGTTGCTACTTCTTCGCTTGTGGTGGATATCTCAGTCCACCTTGCCTCTTCTCCACCCACCGTGTAGGTTATGACCATAGATTCTTCTTCTGCCACCACTTCTCCACTTTCTTTTGCTTCTATGTCTCCAACTACATCTCTCCCATTAGAAACAACAACAATACCAATCACTGCGCTCTCACTTCTAGAGGAATTCTCTCGACATATGCAAAATATTCCTACAGAGCTGTTTGGAGTGTTGATGAATCCAACTATTCAAGCTACCCTAGTGCAGATTCTTGCCAACATTCCTTCCTCAACTCCTCTAACTGAACCACTAGAAATGAAGGATACAATGTGGATTTCTAAGGAGTTAGAGAGGTAATAAATAGAAGCAACAAGGGAATTGGAGGAGGAAGCAGATGACATGAACACCTAGAGCACCAACATTTGAAAATTGATAAGGTGGCCCGCGAAGGAGAAGAAACATAGTCCTCCAAGGGTGATGGAGAAGAGGATAACACTAAATATATTGTAGAAACCTTTGATGCAGACCTTGAAGAGGAATTGGCCTAGAAACTTAGAGATTCTTGAGAGGAAGTAGAAAGACCACCTTCCAAGGAAGAAAAGGAATCAAGTGACAAAATGGAGAAGGAGACTGAACCTCCAACTGGGGAGCAGGATGAAATCCCCAAATGCGATGAAGAAATACCTCTCTCAAAGGAACAAGAGGTGCATGAAAAGAAAGAACAGGAAGATGTGCCAACTCAACATGAGGAAGAGGAAAATAAAGAAGAGGATAAACCTGAAGAAGAGTTTGAAGCTAATAAGAGCCTAGAAATGGAACATCTTGAGAAGCATGAGCGTGATGAAGAAGAAGAAAAAGAAACTAAAGGAGAAGACAACCCCAAAGAGCATGCTACCTCCAAGTCCCCGTAGAAGGAGACAATATTTATTCAAGATTCTGATGAGGAGGAAGGAAGAAAAAAGTGAGAAGCTCTGGGATATAAAGAAATCAAGATCCAACACACCCATGAGGAAGAAAGAGGTCATGAATCACCAAAGGGGGAATCTTAGATGCCCGAGTGGCTTGAGAAACAGTTGGAAAAGAAAACTCCAACATTAAAGGATGCAAGGGAAAGGCTAGAGGCCATATTTTCCCGAGCTCGGATAAGCACAAAGAAAAAAAAGTAGCCTAAATTCAGATCCAAACTAAGCATGGATGCTTTCAGATCTAGGACTGTGCAAATTGCCACGCTAGTTGTGGGTGAAGAAGGGGTAGGTTACAGTGTCTCCACCATCAACTTGGGTACAACCACTAGAGAATAAAAAATAGATCATCTCCAAGAGTCCATTGCCATGGTGGTACATCAGATGCACAAGGATAAGATTTCCAAGGAAGAATTGAAGGCATAAGTGGCTAATTTAACCAAATATATCCAACAATGGTCATCAATGGAAGAGATCCATACCACATCCTCGACACCACCACAACTATTATCCAAGAAGAAAATGGAAAAGCTTAAGAAGAGAAAGAATTAGACAAAGGCCATAGAAGATTGGTTTGGGAAAGTCCTCTACAATGACAATATGGGATTGAGATGTGCAATCAGGACTGCCAATAAGTTCTTGGAGGTGTTAAGGATACTTGAAGGTACATGGAAGTTTTGCATCGATTTCCCCAATCTATACAGAACCATGTACCCAAAACTTGAGGCCATCCTCAAGATAACAGATAGATTCTAGGAAAATGAGCTTAACTTGTTAAAAGATGACCACTACATCATCAAAACATGGAAGCTAAGCCTGGATCATTGAAAAGAGGTATTGGAATGGGTGTTCCATGAGGTAGAAATGGACATTGATTGGGCTAAGGAAGTTAGAGAAGATTGTACATAATGTTTGAAGTTGCTAATAGATCTCGATATGCCCACAAGTGAGCTGGATGTGGATAAATTAGAGCCATACTTCCAAAAGAAGTTGGAAAGTAGAACTGTGGATGCACTAACACCCGATTTCCTCGGCTTTGCTGCACGAGTCTTTTCCCAGTCCAAGCAAGTAATGAAGAAGACACCAAAGTATGACAAGGATTGGAATACCCTCACTAGCAAATCAAGAAAATTGAATTTCTAGGTAATGCAATCGGATATATTGGAATAGAGCAAGCTCCAGGCATTAATCTTGAAGTTTATAAAATTTTCCACAATAAAAAAGAGTGAAGGAAATTCGGTTATTGAGGATGAATTCCTCAGAAAATAGCTACAGTAAAAGGGAAATTAGAAAAAGACAAATTTTCTATAGTGCTACCATATAAGGACAAAATAGGGAAAAAACAAGAATGTAATTTTAAATTGTAATATATTTGGGGGTAGGTGAAACCCTAGTTTGTAGTGAATCTTGGCCACACAATGCAAATCAATCTTGACAATTCATTTTACTTTTGAGCACTATAAATAGGGGGCTCCTCTCATTTTCAAAGGAGAGTTGAGTTGTTGTAAAGACATGTTGTAGAAATTTTAATAGAACTTCATTGGATTTTGGTGGACTCTTGAGTTTCTATTGCATGTTACATGGTTCATATCCTATAGTTAGTTAATTTTGATAGATTTATTTATTTTTCTTCATGTTTTAGTTTTCTTTGGTAGAGTAGTTTATGTTGTTCAATGATTGTGTAGCATTTTGCTGTGTTGATTCCTTTCTTTTCCATACTTTTTGCTGTTTATTGATGGTAGATAGTTTGTAAAGTTAGTTTGGGCATAAACTAAAAGCTGCTCCAAACTTCTATCTTTGATTCACGCATGTTTATGGTGAATGAATGGTTGAATATTTGCAGTCCTTAGAAGGTTGCACAAGTTTCATGATACAGTGAGTCAATTTGGTTAATTGAGATTATGTTTTGGGAAGGTTGTCCACAGTAGAACCCTCCATGATCATTGTTCATTTCTAGTTTTAGATCTAGGAACCTCTTCTCTTCCTTGCCTTTTTTCCTTTTTTTTAGAAGTAACCTATGCTAAGGTTCATTGCACATTTTAAAGCCAAATATCAAGCTAAAATAGGACTTTAAGACTGTTGTTTGAACCTGCAAAAAATTACACATTAACTTCCCATCGTAGGAACTCCATTTTAAAATTCACCTCGCCTCTAGCAAAACTCTGAAAGCTGCATTATGATTACCAGCAAAATCACATCAAACATCAACTAAAAAATTCCATGCACGTCATGACCTGACACCTGAGAGACCTTGGGGTAGTTTTCAGCAAATTGTTGTTGGAGATTTCCTTTCAAGAGAGGTGATGCACCTATGCATTACCTGTGTTGAGAAGTGCATAAAAAACACATCAACAAAATTGGCGCTAGAAAGAGGGCATCTGAGTTAAGTTGGATCAAGGTGATTCACTATTCCTTGAGAGTTCCCAAAGAATTTTAAGGTCTACTCCAAACAAAGGGGAATTCCAAGAATTACAACCCACTACAAGGACAAGAAAGACTAAGAGGGAAGACGTAGCCTCTTCTTCCTCTTCCATTCCATCCACTTCACCTTGGCCTTGGCATCCCTTCTCCTTCCATTCACCCAAAACTCTGTTGACTTCCTTCACCTTCATCCATTCCACTCAACAATATCACAATTCTTTCCCAACTCTTGCTTACCATAGCTGGCATGCATCCTCTTCCCCTTCCCTCTAGGTCCAAGGTGCAGTCCCGATTGTTGCTACCCCTATGTAGCCCTAGGTTACTGTTCAACGAAAAATGCCACCTCTCCCTCCCCTCATGGCTTGGCTTGGGAAAAATACCTCTTCATTACACTTCAATTCCTACCATGACATGCCCAAGAATCCAGAGATATTTTTGTTCTAAGTTCAACCCTCATGATCCATAGAGGACAACTGAGGAGAACATCAAGATATTCCAAACCACACTGAAAGGCATGCAAATCGATTAGGAGGATGTGGCATGCAAGATATTCCCTTATTTGTTGGGGGAAGAGGCCTTCTATTGGTATATTAACTTTCCAATGGGATTCATTACTGAAGTACCCAAAATCTGCAATGTAAGATCAACCTCAAAAACTCATTAGAAGGGTTAGTCTAAACACACAAATCTGTAAATACCTCCATGAAATAAAATACCTATGCTAAAGAAATGCCACAAGTAACAAAATAACATCAAAAAGACATTTCAAAAGCATGATAATCACCTATTCCATGTTGGATTGGTGTCACATGTGTTAGTGACCCTTTCCCAATCCTTGATCAAAGCTCAAGATGATAAAATGCAAATGGAGATGATGGATTGCAATGGACAAGATCAAATCTCAAATGAAGAGAGTAACCTTGCATAAAATCGTGGATCCATGAATGAGAATGAAGGCCTCATTTTATAGATTTTGTTGATGAGAGATTGGCCAAGATTGTGAATGTGGGACTAAAGATCCTCCAATGAGAAGATGACACTTGTCAAATGATGAGTGGTCAATGGTTGTGCAAGATTTGGGAAGAGTGCCCATGAGAGGGAGAATTCAAATTCAAATTTGCAATAAATTTTGAGAGGGGGACAAGGAAAAAGAGCAATAAATGTCATGTTTGACTTGTCATGTTGAGGGAAAATGAGTGTTTTAATAAATCAATAAAATTGATTTATTGTGCAAGTGGAGATATCTAGATAATGCAAGTGGGATGGGATTAACTTTTAATCAGGGTTAGATGATGATTATGCTGATTTAATGCTGATTAGATGATTTGACTTTCAAGACTTTGATAATTGATTTATTTAAATTAGAAAATGATGGAATATGATTTAGGATTTGATTTAAATGAAGTCCTGATTTATTTAATTAAGTGGATGATGCAAGATGAAGGTTGAATGATAATGTTTATTTGAATGGATGAAAATGCACTTGATTAATTGATGAATGGTCCTAATGCAACATCTAATTTGACTGAATCCGATCGAATGCATAATGTTAATTTTGCATGTCTACATTTTTCCCCTCTTTGAAGCAATGTACTTGTTGCGTTGGTTCAAAGAATAAACTTGCCGATCAAAATTTTTTTTTTTGATTTTTCGGATGCCCAGAAAGAAGTACACGGTACATTGCCCCCTCGAGAGATCGAGTGAAAAGATTCGATTTGAGGGTCGATCTCGCGATAAAGAGGTTCAAAATGGATGGTTATGGATGACGATGCAAATGAGATGATTTCAAGATGCTTAGAATAACAAATCTATATTATCCTAAACAACTTAAATGATGATATGATGTGATATGTTATGATTATGTGATGGATGTTTTATGCAGATGCTTAGACTAATAGATCTATATTATGATGATGATGATGCAAATGCAATGCATGTGAAATGATCGATGTTTCCTATGGTGTATGATATGAATGATATGTGGTATGCTGACAGTTTTCTAGATGCAGAATGGATGCATGATGGATGCATTGGTGATGATGATGCTAACGGTTTGTGGATGCAGGATGGATGCATGATGGACTATTCATGATGCAATGTTAGCGTGGAAATGAGATGATGACAAGAGGATCCAACAAGTCCATGATTGGTCGAGACTTTATTAGAGATGATGATGATAGATGATGATGATGGTTTGCTTATCAAGGATTGGGATTTTCAAAGGGTCACTTACTTTATTTTGATAACACGCCTAAGCACGATGCATCAAGGTATAAAGGACCAGGGATGGCATTGTACTTAGTGTGATGGACTTTGACTCGACAAATAGATAGGAGTATTCTTGTTCACACGACATACAGAAACCTTGCTAGGATGCACTTTAGAAATCTCAAACATCTTGGACCAAAACACGGAAAGGTATAACCAATCAATGCAATAGTCAACAAGCTATCTGAAATATCCTCCATACATATCTAACAAAGCAAGTATTCGCCAAGTTATTTTACAAGAGCGTCCAACAAGCACAGCAGACAAAAGAATAATGATCGTTGCCCCATTCCTATCTCTCTAAATCCTTCGTTCGGATATCATCGAGAGGTCCTTGGAATAAGCGCAATAAAATAAGTCAAAATAAAAAGACCAAGTACACAAACAAGCTGATGTTCTTCAATACCGCTAACCAAAAGGGAATGTGCTTGGGATAAAAGCGAAACTTATTGCCAAAGATGTGCCATTGTAGGAAGGATACATCCTAGGACATGTTAGTGGATGGCGGCATGTCATTTTGTTTATCCGAAGTGATCTTTCTAATAAATAATGCCCATTGTGGGAAGGATTCATCCTAGGACATGATGTTATCAAATGATTGATATCGGACTATTTGGATGATGGACTATCGACACAAAGAAATGACCAACTTGTTCACGTACTGACTTAGACTTGAGACTT
>VDFB02182325.1:0-35482 GCA_007258455.2 Sequoia sempervirens
TAGAGGTGTTAGAAATCAAGCAACAAGCCAAAAGAGTGCAAATAAACAACTTAAACAACCTACACTTCAAGATTAGCCTAAGTTGGAAACAAAACAAGACAAAGCCACAAAATGGAACTTTATACCTTGCGTTGAGTCGATCCTTTGGTTGGCCCTTCGATCTTGGATGTGTATGCTCCTTGGATGGCAAGTGTATGCAAGCAAAATGGAGTTGTGAGGATGAATGCAAGTGGATGAACACAAGAAAATGGCTAAGTAAGAGTTGAGAAACAAAATTGCAAGAGTTTGGCTAGCACAAATGATCTCTCCTAAAATGAGAGAAAAGAAGGGGTATTTATAGGATTTTTGGGAAATCCTAGGGGAAATGGACGGTTGAGATTGATCCACCAAATATCAAGATGTAGGGCTAAGGTGAGTTGAGAACTCACAAGCCCTCACATCTTGACATGTGGCATGTGATGAAGCCCTAAAAGGTGAAGTGGACATGAGGTGGAAGGAGAAGGACATGACATGGAGAGGGTACAAAGTACCTTGGGATTGGACAAGATCTCCTCATAAAGGAGGTACTTGTCCCCATGTGGGTGAGAGGACATGTGAGGAATTAAAAATTCCTCAAATATTCACATGGGGAGATGGGAAATAATTTTAAATTCCAAAGGGTGCATTGGGGGATTAAAAGGTGAATTAAAAATTCACATGGGGAAGAGAGGAGCCTAGGATAAATAAAAAGGAATTAAAAATTCCTTGGGGGATGGGGAGAGTTGACTAAAGGGGGTGATTAGGATTGTGCAAGTACTTGATTAGATTAATTAATGAAGATTAGAAGAGGGCTAGATCTCACATGTGACTTGATGTGACAAGTCAAAGATCACATGGGAAAGAGTAATGAAGGATTAGAGGGGGGTTAGGTGGCTAAGAGAGATTAGAGGCCAACTTGCAAAAGTTGGAGGATGTGACACATCCTAATCAAGGATTAGACATGTGCACATCCTAATGATGGGATTAGAAGAAGGATTAGGATAAGATAAAAAATGGAGGATGTGACATAAAGGGGATTAAATAAATGGAATATTTATTTAATTCAATTGATGGAGGGAGGATTAAAGAGATAAAGTATTATTGATTAAATATCTTAGGGATTTGGCAGAATTAAAGATATTAATTAAATAATAGGAGTATTACTTAATTAACGAAAATAAGACGAAAGGGGATGAAGTTGGATAAATTAAGTGTCCAAATTTAGACATCTACACCTGCAAATGAGCCCTGAATTCCCTTTTATAGAACAAGGGAGCCAACAAGCTACCAACTCAAATGCAATTTCAATACAAAAATTTCATTTCATCTTACATTTCAGCTGCATTTCCAAAATTCCCCCACATGATAATTCAGTTGAGATGGGGAAAGAAAAATTTCAACAGCTGTCATGAGGAAGAAGCAAAGTGCCGCCAAAATTTTCCTCCATTGCCAAGCAAGCAATGAAACCAACACCCATACCGCCACGAGGGAACATAGTCAACATTCAATGCCCCAAAATTGTGCCACACACACAGAGAGAGAAAGCGACAACCAAAAAATTCATTTATCAACACAAAATTTATTGACCACCACCTTTTACAAACCAGAAGACCCCTTACTAGCAATATGCACACTCCGGTACACACGACCACTTCGAGTAGTAGCAAGGGTTGGGGATGAAAATTCAACCCCTTCCTCAACCTTATCTTCTTTCATCACAACAACATCCCTCCCACTCGAAGTCCTGACAATGAAAGGAGGGATTGATAACACCTCCATCTTAGGGGATAGAGTTTGATCCAAGGTTGCCAGATACTGATGGTAACTAGAATCAGTATCTGTCTTAGTTTCCTCTAAGCTGTCAGTAATGTCAATAGCAGAATTTTGTTGACCAAATGAGCCATGGCCATACCGAAGCTTTCGACGAGTCCTGCTAGATGGCCCTGCAACTTCTCATTTTGTTCCTGCCTCCTCCAACCTCTTAGCCTAGTCTTTCAATTAGCGACTGCATTTGGAAATCACCGGTGAAGATTTCTTCTCCCAGGTATCCTCATGATCACATTGTTTCTATCCTGGGTCTCCATTATGGGGCTTCTGTGACTAAAGCCAAGAAGACCTTTGTACCAGCATTGATGAAGACCCAAGCTTGCTCATTTTGCAACTAGAGAACATACACTCTCAACCTCTGCTCTTTGCAACAACTTGAGGACTTGTCAAGTCAATTAATATGAAGAAAATATCAACTCATCACTTCTATTTATTGAGAAAAGTGATGATATCAATCACCAATGCTAAATGAAAAACACACACACAAACTGGGCATTTCGTTGGCATGCACATTGCCACCATTTAACTCTCAAGTGCATGGAAATCTGTAGATTGCAGTTCATGATTGCAACAATTAAGTCTCCACATGTATGAAGATCAATTTGATCACACCCGCAAAGAGTATATCATTAATGCCCACTAGTTGCAGAGTGAAAACGACTATCAGGTACCATTTTATTAACTTTGAATATAAGACATTGATCTCATGCTGAGATGATAAATCGAACGGCTTCATTTAGGTTGACTAGGCTTGAAATCCAACGGTGCTTCGCTAATGTGTCCTTGGCCAATGGCATTCACCCACCTCAGTGGAAAATCCTTTGTCAGCGGGTTCCACCCATCTCACAAATTGGGTAGATCGGTCCATGTGCTGAGATCTCACTGATCTCATTGCTTTTAACAGGTGTTCACCTTTTTCTAGCGAACCAGCGGGGAACGGTGGAGATTATTTCTGAGATTTGATATCAGCTGTCGATTTTGGAACCACAGTCCATAAGCTTGGTAGTGGAGACCGGGCCCCACATTCGTATGAAGGTCTACGCGTCTTCATTTGGCTGACCTCGCGACTTTTAACAAGCCGACATTTATCACCTGCAAGGTGGCGACGTATGGTCATGATCTCTTCCCATAGCCTCAAATCTCAAAATTTGCACACACGACATGGTTAGCATTTAATAAAGGGATTTTTTTAGGCCGATGGTGACATGACCCGACTTAGGAAAAGGCTAAGGTCGATGGGACAATTGGTGACTGGTGCTTTTAATTAAAGGGGTCGGTAAAAAAATGTGCACAATGGCTCAAAAAATGACTTAAGGAACCAGAGACCGGTGTAGCAGGTCAACGCATGATTAGAATACTTGAGTGCTTTCACAAGAAAAAACCCTACTCACTCATGAGGACAAGGGTTTTAAAATGTAGACTAAGCCCATGGGGAATGAGAAAATTCTTTAGAATTTTAGAAGCTCCATCAGTGGCTCATGCTTGGGGACGTATACCCCTAGTGGGTATAGTGAGAATCTGAATCTTAGGTTGAAGTAGACTAGGGTAGAAGATGAAAACCCAGGAGCTTACCCAAACAAGGAAAATAGACACAACAAAAGGAAAGAAACCAGAGCAACCTATGTACAAAATTTACAAAATATACATGGAAATTCACTTTCAAAAAATGGAGGCCCTAGGCCCCCAAAAAATTCAGGGATGATCCTTTCCTCTATCAAAGACTTGGGCCTATTTTATTGGCGGTGGGTTTATATGGACATTGTGCAATTCAAAACCACTAGCACCATCACAATTAACCCTGCTTAGAACATTTGATCTATCTTGACCACTTTCATCTGTCTCTAGGATAGGCTCGTCAAGCTGAACAGGGAAGATGAAACCCTCATACTCCACACTATCTTGAGATTTAAAAGCACATTCCATTTGCTCATCAAATTTGAAAGCTTCATAGACACTTTGGCACATACTTGGCCAATATTTTGCTAGATCAAGAGGAGTAAAAACATGATCCAACTCATCCTCCACTTGTTCATCACAAGTATTGTCCTTATGGGATACAAGAAGTCCCATAATTACATCCATAAGATAATGAGTGTTTGCAAAGAACTTCATTGCAACTTCATACTGACTCGTATCATTTCCTTGGTTACTTATTCCTCTGAACTGCTCCTCACACGAATGAAATAATGCTACAATATTTGCATACTTTATAGAATCATCAAGTAATTCTTTCTCCTTAGTATAAAATAATGCTGCATGAATATTCATGCAATCATCATGTGAAACCTAAGTAGCTGATATTTCAATTACATCTTCAAGTGCACAACTTATCACCAAAGGAAAGTTAGTACAATCATCTACATCCTTTTGAACATCCATGCTACATCCAAAGAAAACATTATAGTCTTGAACTTCCTCCTTATGTGAGCTACTATCATATTTGGGTGTTAACAAATTTGAATCAGCTTCTGGGTGCTTATCAAGTATAATTTGCTCAATTACATGTAAGGAAACCAATTCACTAGTGTTTGCATTGTCACAACCTCCATTTAGTCAGGAGATTATCAAGTCAAGGGTAATATTTTCAGAGGCATAGTTGCCAAGCTTAATATCACCTTGATTTTTGTTTGTACCATCCATAAAACATCCACTAGTAGCGCTTGCTAAATACTCATCAGGGACATCTTCAAAAAGAGGATTGCTTCTAAACCAATAAGAATGATCATTTATATAATCTCTCAGTCCAATGCAGGATCATTGAACAAGGGATTTTTCCATACATCCATGATAATTGGATGTATCTCATCATCTTTAATGTCAGGATCGCAACAACTCTGATTATCAGTATACTCAAAATCAATGTAGTCACTTGAGGGGCAGAGGGAAAAATTCTCAACATCCTCATCATCTGTATTCAGGAAAATTGACCCACATTTAGAGAATTCTTCACATGAGTAAAATTGCTCACTTCCTAGAAAGCACACTCCTTGCAAGCTATTAACATATCCCCTACTAGAAGCAAGGGATTCCATCTCCACTTCATAAGAAGAATCATATTGAATGGAAGACCGTCTCAGCTCAACCTCATCACTTTGATTCCTCATTTGTGTCATATTACCAGGACCAAATGTATTCTCATCATAGATTGATGCATGATGAGTGCTAGTTGACTCAATTTGCGAGGTTTCACCACATACCTCTTGTGTTTTCTCGCAGCTTATGACATCCCAAGGAAGATAATTGGGTACCATCTCCTTGTTCTCACATTCTATCTCTTCATTCTCATCACTATCACATGCACCTACTTCCATGTTGCTTGTAAAATGACAACATTCAACAATTAGCTGCTTAGACTCTGATGCTTCTCCTTGATCTATCATTTTCAATCTCTTATTCTCCTCACTGTGGCAATTATTGCCCCCATTATGGGAAACAGCTATGGGTATATGACCATGCTCAATTTCTTCCACAATGTTAATCCAATCTACTACTTGATCAAGGTTATGGGGCTTCTGATCCTCAGACCACTGGGTCGATCTTGATATGTAGGCTTCACAAAACAAATTAATACACATTAGATCATTAGGTTTGAAACTCTTGGGTATCTCCATCAAAACATCCAAGAATCTTGAAAATAAGTGATATGGTGACTCATTTGCATGTCTCTTCATTTCATACAAATTTCCAATAGAGGAAATCAAATCATTCCTTCCCATCCTTGGTTGATGTGAGGTTGATGCTCACTCATTCTTTGCATCTCTGGGAAGTAATGTAGATACAAATCTAAAAGCTCTTTTTCTTGACAAATACTTTTGTTTCCTGATGGACTTGGCTTAGTAGCTAGAATTCTACTAGAGCTAGTCATGCTAGTCATTGCAGGTCCCCTCATAATTGAGTATTTCAAATTATTCTCAATATTCATGGCCTCTTGGTAAGCTTGCTATAAAGTAGCAGGCTCTTTATCCCTTAGCAGGAAACTCATTCTACTATCAAATGCTCCCAAATATACAACCAAACACTCTGCCTCATTTGGTCTCACATTTTCAGGATTTTCCTTTATGACTTTTGTAAATCTAAGGTTGAAAGCAAGGACCAATTCCCCTTTCTCCCTAGAAATTTCCATGAAATTCCTTCTTACAACACTTGGGTTTATCCTTTCACCAAATTGACTGATGAAGGTTGCCTTAAGCTCATTCCAACAATATATAGAGGAATCGGGCATAAAAGATAACCAGTCCCTTGCATCTCCCTTCAGAGATTGAAAAAATAACTTCATAACCACATCCTCACAATCTATCTCATAATGACCCATCATATCAACAAATTCTTGTACATGCTTATTTGTTGATTTTGTCTTTTCACCACTGAACCTTGGAATCTTGTCCCAAATCTTTGGTGGTACAATATTTGGATACCCACCAATATTTTCAAATTTGATAGCTTTGTATCTATCAGTATTGAAGCTGCCTTGGTGAGACAATGAATGCTCACCTTGCATACTTTTCTCCATATTTAAATAGGATGACATGAATTGACAACTTACTTTTAATTCTTGAAAAGGAAATGTGAATATACTGAACAATTTTACAATATTACTTCAATTCCTTTTACAAATATGATCCTAAGCCTCTGGAATTTGTATTTCTTACAAAATGCTAGCTAAGATCTTAACAATTTAACATTCTCTTTTCATCATAACATGGGAGTTTAAATTATACACAAAATCATGCTAAAATATTGTTATCACTCCCTCGTCTAGTGCTAATTCACTCACTTGGAAATCATTTACTTCTCATGTATGGAAAATTTGTCTTCATATACCTATAATGCAATTCAATTTCTTCAAATTCTATGAAAATACCTAGTAATTTGTAGCAGATAATTATTCTTTTCCTTTTTAGATTGCAAATCCGATCAATTGATATGTGCTTTAACAGGTTCTTTGAGTCAGAATCGCCACCTCCTTCCAGAGGATCGAACTTGAATTGAGATGGAGTTTCTATACAATCAATATATATTTTGGGCTTTCTCCCACAACAGAGTCACATTCAGATCCCTTGAAATCTTTGCTACATTTAGAGTATTTTCCAAGTTTAAGAATTTGTTATTTTCCAATCAAGATGTTCAAGTTCATTTAACCCTTTGACTCTACATTTGATATCTGTGTTTGGAGGAGAATTTACCCCAGCGGAGTCACCATTTTGTTGGTGTTTTTCCAGTACACCTAAGGAATCTCTAAAGAATAGCCAATTCTTATGTTCAAGACCCTTACAGTGAATGGACAACTAACAAGATTTAGTCAAGGACTAGAATCTTCTACACTTTAGGCTCTGTGGGACCAAGGAGGGTCTTCCTAAGGGATATTTAACTTGACACTCTCAATGAATGACAAATAAAATCATAGATCAATTCCTAACAGTGGTAAACAACATCATTCACTCAAAGGTTGGCTAATTTTCAAGCAAATATCCACTAATCTACCAAGAACAAGGGAAATAATTCATACACATGCCTCATTGTGATTGTAATTGAATTTTAAAATGAATTTTCATTATGATTTCAAGTAAATCATTGAATAGTCAAATTGATATACCCTTTATATGAATATTTGAAAATAGACCAATGCCTTGTTACATAGGGAATCTAAGTCACATATACAAAGATCAATAACACATAAATGATTTTAAATTTGATGAAATGGACTACTCTCACAACAACTTTGCATTATGGAGCTCAAAACTTCTAATATATGGCTTCTTGTCAAATCCTTTGTTAATAATTGCAAATTCATGACCCCATTTAGGCATTTTAATTGATTAGTTGAATCAAAGAAAAAATAGAGACACACATTCAAACAAATATTTGAAGATGAATGAAGACATCCTTGATATTTCACTCAAAACTCACACAGATTTACACTAGGAGAGCACATATACTAGAATCATATGTTCATTTTCTATATCAGTCATTTATGTAAAACTATTTAAGATAATTACATATGTTCATCAGAGCTCAAAACAAGATAACTTTTCTATTTACTATTTTATGCCTAATGTTCTACCTAGACAAGCACTCGACTCAAAACTTGATCAAAATTCAATTCCTTGCAAATGAGCCCCGAATTCCCTTTTATAGAACAAGGGAGCCAACAAGCTACCGGCTCAAATGCAATTTCAATATACAATTTCATTTCATCTTACATTTCAGCTACATTTCCAAAATTTCCCCACATGATAATTCAGTTGAGACAGGGAAAGAAAAATTTCAACAGCTGTCATGAGGAAGAAGCAAAGTGCTGCCAAAATTTTCCTCCACTGCCAAGCAAGCAATGAAACCAATTCCCATATCACCACAAGGGCACACAGTCAATATTCAACGCCCCAAAATTGTGCTGCACATGTAGAGAGAGAAAGTGACAACCCCAAAATTCATTTATCAACACAAAAATTTATTGACCACCACCTTTTACAAACTAGAAGACCCCTTACCAACAATACACGCACCCCAGTACACACGGCCGCTTCGAGTAGTAGCAAGGGTTGGGGATGAAACTTCAACCCCTTCCTTGACCTTATCTTCTTTCATCAAAGTAGCATCCCTCCCACTCGGAGTCCTAATAGCCAAAGGAGGGATTGATAACACCTCCATCTCAGGGGATAGAGATCGACCCAAGGTTACTAGATACCGACGGTAACTGGAATTAGTCTTCGTCTCAGTTTCCTCTAAGCTGTCAATAACGTCAATAGGAGAATTCTTTCGACCAAATGAGTTGCGGCCATACCAAAGCTTCCGACGAGTCCTTCTAGAGGGCCCTGCAACTTCTCATTTTGTTCCCTCCTCCTCCAAGCTCTCGGCCTAGTCTTTCAATTGGCGGCTGCATCTGGTAATCACCGATGAAGATTCCTTAGATCCCGGGTATCCTTGTGATGACATTGTTTCTGTCCTAGGTCTCCATTGAGGGGCTTCTATGACTAAAGCTGAGAAAACCTTTGTATCGACATTGATGAAGAACCAAGCTTGCTCATTTTGCAACCATAGAACATACACTCTCAACTCCACTCTCCGCAACAACTTGAGAACTTGACAACTTAATTGCTATGAAAAAAATATCAACTTATCACTTCTATTTATTGAGCAAAGTGATGA
This sequence comes from Sequoia sempervirens, assembly GCA_007258455.2. Classification (NCBI taxonomy): domain Eukaryota; kingdom Viridiplantae; phylum Streptophyta; class Pinopsida; order Cupressales; family Cupressaceae; genus Sequoia; species Sequoia sempervirens. The sequence continues at coordinate 8,992 of VDFB02182325.1, forward strand.
TATCAATCACCAATGCTAAATGAAAAACACACATGAAAATTGGGCAGTTTGTTGGCATGCACATTGTCACTGTTTAACTCTCAAGTGCATGGAAATCTGTAGATTGCACTTCATGATTTCTAGCAATTAAGTCTCCACATGCACAAAGATCAATTTGATCACAACCACAAAGAGTATATCATTAATTCCCACTGGTTGCACAGTGAAAATGACTATCACATGCCATTTTATTAACTTTGAATATAGGCCGTTGATCTCATGTTGAGATGGAAAATTGAATGGCTTCGTTTAGGTTGACTAGGCTTGAAATCTAGTGGTGCTTCACTAATGTGTCCTTGGCCAATGGCGTTAACCCACCTCAAATGAAAACTTCTCTATTAGCAGGCTCCACCCATCTCACAAACTGGGTAGATTGGTCCACATGCTGAGATATCACTGATCTCGCTGCTTTTAACGGGTGTTCACCTTTTTCTAGCGAACCAACGGGGAACAGTGGAGATTTTTCTCAAGATTTGATCTCGGCTATCAATTGTGGAATGACGGGCCATAAGCTTGGTAGTGGAGACTAGGCCCCACATTCGTATGAAGACACACGTCTTCGTTTGGCTGACCTTGTAGCTTTTAACAAGCCTACATTTATCACCTGTGAGATGGTGGGGTATGGTTAGGATCTCTTCCCACAACCTCGAATCTCAGAACCTGCACACACGACAAGGTTAACATTTAATAAAGGGCCTTTGTTAGGCTGACGGTGACATGACCCTCGCAAGCTGATGATTTAAGCCTAAATTATTGGGGAAAATTAAGACCCAACTTAGGAAAAGGCTAAGGTCGATGGGACAATTGGTGACCAGTGCTTCTAACCAAAGGGGCTAGTAAACAAATGTGCACAACGGCTCAAAAGATGACTTAAGGAACTAGAGACTGGTGTAGCAGGTCAATGCATGATTAGAATACTTGAGTGCTTTCACAAGCAAAAACCCTACTCACTCATGAGGACAAGGGTTTTAAAATGCAGACTAAGCCTATTGGGAATGGGAAAGTTCTTCAAAATTTTAGAAGCTCCATCACCTTCCATGCCAACAAAAAACAAATCTTTCATACAACTTGATATGTTGGAAAAGTGAAACCCTAGGACTTCACTTAGGATTAGTCACCTTTCACTAACATATCATTAGAATTAAGATTGGTAAGAGTATGAGATTGACGTGCAACCTAAAAGGTGATTCAATAAACCATAGATCTAAATTATTTTGAGGGTTTGAAATGTATTTTTGATGAAATGCAATGATGTAACTAGCTACTAATTAAAATGCACTATTTGATGTAAAAATAGACAATCTAGAAAGTGACAGATAATTTTGAATATAAAAAATAGACTGAGCTAACTCGTGTGCACCTATGATTCTAATTTTGACTTGAGTTGACTGGACAAGACTTCCTAGGGTTCCTTTTCCTAGATGAATGAAATTGAAATCTATCTTCACAATCCTTAGGTACCTATTGAGAGGTTTCTTCCTTTCAGATCTCACTGTCAGATATTCATTAGTTGCTGAGATAACCGAGTTTCTGTATCTTATCAAGTTGTAGGGTTTGAATGCAACAATGATGAAATAGTCTTAAATATTCCTTCAATCTTCTTTATATTTGTAACCTACACATTCAAAGAGAGAGGAAGGCTTGTGCCATATAGGATCTTGCCTCGATCAAACCCCATGTTAGTGTTTTCACCTCCATAATGGAAAAATTGATGAAAGAGAGCTTATCCTTTTGAGGGATAGAGGATAAATGATAAATGAATGGTGAATCAATAATTGGATGCAACTCACCACTCAAATATAATTTCCTTAAAGGACTGAAGTCTTGCACATCTCCTCAAGGCTTGATTCCAATTTTTCTTGGCTTGCTTTGAAGACCTACAAGTGTTAGTCCCCACAAACAAAATGCATGCATAAACATGAAAAAACTCACATGATGCTTTGACAATGAAATGCTACAATATTTCTACTCTTGAATACTCTTTACTTGATAATGCTTACTTCCAAAAGTGCTTGATCACCAATATTTCCAATAATTGCTAGTTAGTTTTCAAATGGTGAAATGACTAGGCATTTATATGTAGTTAATCTAATTTCCCCAAAAATAAATCCTAAAATCCAACATTTAACATTTAAAATTCAAATAATAAATTTCCAACCCTAGACACATTAAAATATGGAACCAAAATAGGGGGACAAAGCCACCTAGGGCACCTTTTTCTAGGCCCTTTTTTTTGGGCGTTAAGTATTGGGGGCAAAATATTAAATGCCTACTTTGATTTTATACATTTGATTCCTTAATAAATGATTAAATGGGACATGGAATGCATAATTTCAGAAATTAGGAACATGATAAGGTCCATGCATATAGGAGGGAGGAAAATCCAATGTGAAATTGTTATAGGTGACAATTTACAATGCTACATTTAGCCCCCACTTTAGTGATAGTATAAACTTATACTTATAATCACACTAAAGTATAAATATGTCAAGAGGGGTCTGATTGTCCAAATGTTGAAGAGATAGGATGGAAATGAATCTAGGGGGAGTGCACAAGCCCCAAAGATTTAAGATCCCATGATACACCAACATAAGGACAAAGGAACACACATGTACATAATGCAACATGACAAAGCAAAACATACATGGCAAATACACCACACATATACAAACATAATGCAAAATAAAATGCAAAAGGAGGGTATTACAATCACGGACTAGCAAGCTCCATAGAAATATCACTAGGATCCATACCCAAAGGTGTTCATGACTCACAGGCTAACAAAGTATGATATTTTCTAGGTGAACCATGAACCAAAGGAAACATAGGCTAGTGAAGTCCAATATTCACTAGGCGAGCCTTTAAAAAATAGTAGCAAAATGAGAAACACATAAGGGCTAGTGAGGACCAATTTTCACTAGGTGTGTACCCATGTCAACCATACCAAGAGTTATTGTTCCAACAACTCTGATGAGGTGCTACACAAATGATCAAAATTCTAAGCCTTGGCACATCACTGAGTCTTACATGTTTGATAAAAGTGAAGCACATAATGGAATGCATGCCCCCACCTTAAAGTAATTGCTAAACACCATGCTGTAAGCAACTGACTTAAGAAATAAAATGATAAATGCAATATGATTTAAGGTCATGAGAGATTATTTAGAAATCCCTATGCCAATTATATGCTTCGAAATAAAGCTAGCTCATAATGAGGGGTTTCCCCCAATGCAATGCGACAAACAACATAAAGATGATCACATCAGGGATCCATGGATCCAAGGTTAGTATACATATTTTCTACAATAATATAAGTGAGCTTAAAATTGAAATAATTCCCCTAGATACTCATGGAACTACAAACATAATGGAAGAATGACACATAGAGAGAACAGACAAAATTTTGGGTCAACATGGAAGAGACCTAAATGTCTCATCACCTTCCATCATCTTGAGAAGGAAAAAAAAAGAAAAAAAAAGTTTGTGACATTGAAACAAATGGAGATATAAATAGATGAATGTCACAATAGATTAATTTCTTTTGTATCCTTGTGCCAATGGAGAAAAAGGGTCATCCAAAGAAAAATCACAAACATAAAGAGACATCAAGTAGAAAAAAATGAGAGGTCACATCATGTGCAAGAAAACACAAATAACACAAAGGGTACCTACATACAAGTCGATCTAGAGAAAATCATTTGCATCCCATTCTTGTTCATCATATATGGAAGGAAAATAACTAGCCAAAGGGACTATAACATGTATCATAATAGGAGCATCACCAAGTTCAACACGTGGTGAATCACTCTCATCAAGAGGATCGTCATGATTTCCCCCATATAAATCTAGACTTTGAGAATGAGAAAGATAATTCATTATGTACTTGTTCATTAATCTTAGCATCTTCATCCTCATCATCCAAATTTATCACAATGGGTGGTTTAATGATAATGTCAATTATATGTTCTTGCTTCATTCTTTTTTTTTTGTTGGGACATGCAAGGTTTAATGTCATGTTTTGGTGAAGGTTGTAATTCATCATGGTTTTCTTGGATAGATGTTTGATCATTAGGTAATGTTTTATTATTTTTAGCCAATTGACAAGTAATAGCATGACGTCTACACCTAAACTCCTTAGTATTTCTATTTCTTGTGTAGTTTTCAATTTGTGAGGGTGTAAGAGTTGTTTTCTCTGCCATTGATCTATTTTCTTCCCTTAGAGGAAGAATTGAAGGGACCTTCGGGTGTTGGGAAACTGTTGTTTCCTTAGGTCTATAAATTTGTTTCTCTTTTGAAGGCACAAATGTAATCATGTGGTTGTCTCTTTGTCTCCTATATGATATCAACATAGGAATTGCAACATAAATGTCTTGTGTATTTGGGAGGATATTCAACTTGGACATGGGTTCATCCATGACCTATGGGGTGGGAGGAACAACCAGATGCCTATCATTCTCAAATGGGATATTCTAAGGGATGATTCTATCATGTGCTTCACCTTAAATTTTGGTATGACCTAAAAAATAAATATTCATGAGGCTTAATGGGTTCCATAGGTTGAGGCCAAAACTAGTTTAGTGAAAAGTTTCTATGGGAAGCCAAAGGTTTAAACCCACTACGATGAACTATGTATATTTGGTTCTTAAATGAGAACTTTTATGCACTTGGGGATTATAGATGAGATGAAATTTATGGAGCATAGCCATGGATATGCTAGCTTCATACAAAATTAGTATGACATCGAGATGATGGTGAATGATACATCTATATGTTTTTTGTTGAACACTCAAAATAATGAGAGGGGGGGTGAATCAATATTCCCTAAAATTCATTGACTTAAAAGTGCATTATAAGGCATCTCATTAAACTTGCAGAAATGGAAAGAGACAATTAAAGCATGCACCAAAACAATCAATAGAAGAACACCAAATTTACTTGGAAAACCCTTGGAAGGGAAAAACCACGATGAGGATTAGCTCAAAATATAACATAACCAATTATAATAGATTACAGAAGGCTCACTGCCCAGAGGAATGACTTTATAGAAAATAGGAGGGATCACTACCCAAGGAAGATTACTTCTTCCAAAATTACAAAAAGATATACAAAATAATGGCTCACTACTAGAGATTGAACTACTTACAATGTATCTGCTATATGTTGAAGATATAGTTCCAGTTAGGCTCAGAAAACTAACTTTACACACTTCATTATTCATTATCACAAGATAATAGCTATCACATTTCACACTTCTCTATGTATATATCAATTCCAATAATGAATTGTCCTTATATATATATGTATATCTTTTGCAAACAATCATACCATAAACAGTAGTACAAAAACAACAATAAACTATTCAAAAAACTACTAAAAACTGCTTATAAATGACTGAACATGGTCATGTGACTATTAGTAGTTTATTGCCAGTCATTTATAACATGACCAGATTGATGACTAAACCATTTTTAGTCATTTATTGGTTGTTTTGATTGATCAATTTGGTAATATATTTAGTCATTGATTTATTCATTGATTGTTGTAATCTGGTCACTTATTTAGTAATTTTTTATTCCCTAATATATTTAGTCGTTGATTTAGTCATTGAATGCTATAATCTGGTCACTTATTTAGTCATTTTTATTCATTGATTTTTGTCCATTGGTAGTGTAATTAGTCATTAATTTTAATCATCATTTTGATCAATTTGGTAGTATATAAATAGTCACTTTTATTTCACAGGTCATATATTTATTCATATTTATTCATTGTTCACTGATTTCTATCAATTGATAGTATATTTAGTCATTTTTATTTCACAGATCATATATTTAGTCATATTTATTCATTGTTCACTGATTTCTATCAATTGGTAGTATATTTAGTCAATTTAATTATTAATTGACGTCAATTAGTAGTATATTTAGTCATTTTAATTGACTGATATTTGAGAATTTAAATATAAAAAAAAAAAAACACATCAATCATCAATTGCACACAATAAGACAACCATTGAGAAGGAAAAATCGATGAACTTTATTAATAAAAGAAAGGTGTTCTAGTTAGAGCTTAGAAATAGAGTATTACAATTTTTATTTTCAGTCACAAGACTAAAAATCTAAGTTACAATATTGCACATAAATGATTGCAAGAAAGAACTTCAAAAAACTTATGCAATGATGGAAACGCAAGCTTGGAGCCCTTCAATGTGAGCACATGCCCCTTTCATCTCTTAAAACTTCTACAATGTGGGAAATCTTCCTGTAGCAAGTTGTAACATGTAGAATCCAAGAAGGAGAGTGTTGATCATGTCCCATATATGAATCTCTCTCCTTCAATGCAGTCAACAATAACCCAACTAGAATCTTTCCTCCTTTATATGCAACATGCCATCTGATATCAGCAATAGGGTCTTCCTTTTTTGCCATGAATGAAGCTATGCCTCAATACAACCAACAAAATTACTATTAGTCTCAATTCAGAAAGAATAAAAGTGCATTGTATATTGCAAGTTTACAACAACAAAAAGATAAATCAATTAAAAAAATTTAGGAGACAAATCACATCCACAAACATGGGAGAGCTATGCGAAATTGGAGAAATTGGCTCAAGGCAAATGAAGGCAATAGGGTATTTCCAGATTCAAGACTTTTACTTAATGCTGTGGAATAGAAGAAAAAAGAATCATTTATCTGCCACCATAGTGAAAAGTTAGCAATTGCATTTGGTTTGTTAAACATGGCACTTGGTACAACTATTAGAGTTAAGAACCTTCAAGTATGTTCTAATTTTGAAGGTTTTATGCAAATTGAATAAAACAATGAAAAATGCAATTAAGATTATGAAGGTTTTATGCAAATTGAATAAAACAAATTTAAAAATTGCAACATCTTTAATGGTCTCCATACTTCTGGAATTATTGAATAAAAAAATGAACTATTGTCTTGTTTGGACAATAGAGCATGAGAAGGTTCTAATACAAATTGAATAAAACAATGAAAAATGCAATTAAGATGTTGACTATTCCAAAAGTATGGACACCCTTAAAGATGCTGCAATTTGCGATACAATCCATAACAAAGATAATGATTTGTCAAGGGGAATATAACACGGTGAAATATAACAGATGGGTTCCTGCAAAGCCCCGAGAAAGTTTGCAAACATTGTGCACCAAATTGAGCTACCAGGAGGAGTTGCAGAATTATATGGATATCACAAAGGAGATGTATAAAGAATGAAGATATATATGACCATGGCAAAGGAAATGTCTAAGACAACAAATGAAGAATTCAAAATGAAAGAAGAAGACAAAAATCTTTGAAAACTATTAATAGCAGTTATGGATTATTTAATTTCTCGTGAAATTTCTCTTCACATACCTGCTCTACCCCATCAGTTGCTCAATTATACTATACAGTGACCCTAGTGCTAGTATTTTAGCAATTAGAATGTTGCCTATAGGAATAATACTGGCACTAAATCTATTGCTCAAAACAGCTGTAAACAAAAGATAAAGGATTGGTAATGGATCAACTTCAATGACCTGTGTGCACCCACGTGTGATACCTAATTAGGTTTTGATTTTTCCTATTCATTCTAATGTGAAGAGGGTGGAACAAACATTGAAATTTATACATATATAGAGGATAAATAAAGGCATAAATTTAGGTTCTTTGATAAACCACATCTTCGGATTTATTTGAAACTCAACTAGATAACAAAACTAATTAGCAAAACTCAACTAGATCACAAAAATAATCAGCAAAGCTCAACTAGATCAAAAAAAAGCAAAAATCAACACTAATATTCGTGCAACTAATTTTGTTAAATTTGCAAATGACAGTGTAAAATTAATCTCAATTAAATATCAAGCAAAATTGTGTGTAGAAGTATTGTAGTGCAAAGGCTTACACCAATTTTCAGATAGACAACCTAGCAATAAATACCAAAAAAACCTTGAAAGAATTCAAAACTCTCAGAATTGTTGCAACATTTTTTGTCATATATTGTACACTTACAAGTCCCCTGCTAGACATACATGAAAATGTGGAAGCATAGACAAGGCAAGCAAACTGTTTCAAAAAATGCCTCAAAGAAATGTGATATCATGGATACCCACTCTCCCACAGGCACTTCAAGTCATTCCTGCGGTGATGCGAGAAAGCCTCACATCACCGTAGGCATGACTTGAAGTGCCTATGGGAGAATGGGTATTGAGCATTGCCCCCACCAACGAATGTGCCAATTCCCACCCAACAACTACTATTCCCACTTGGGGGAGGTAATAGTTGTTGGCGGTATTGTAAGCAGAAGTAGATCTACCTTGGCTCAATTATATGTCTAGCCTACTTGTCTCCTCGCTGTTAGTCTCTGTGGAAGGAATGCTAGAGTGATGCGCAACAACTACTATTCCTGCAAGGTTATGTTCAATTCCCACCCAACCCAGTCGATTTCATTCACCGAGACTTCCTTTAGGATGTACCTCTCTCTACTAATGTCTTAAACAATACACATTATGCTGTGGAAATGTCTATACAACCCCTCCTCTCTCTTGCAGGCACTTCAAGTCATGCCTTCAATGATGCGGGAAAGCCTTGCATCATCGCAAGCATGACTTGAAGTGCATGCGGGAGAGTGGGTATGCACCAAAGTGGTAGAAGCATAGCTGCACATGATTTCTATCTTCATTTATGAGTTTTTTAATATAAGAAATCCATTCAAGAATGGGTACAGCCTACAGTTCCCTAAGAAGGTCAAAGGATGTGCACAACATGTTAGTGTTCGAAGAACATCTACACATGCCCAATACAATTCAGGAAACTTGGAAGTCCCAAAAACATATTTTTTGGGAGGGGAGGGGGGTTGGCTTGGGGATTTTTCCTCCCGATTCCCAAGATATTCTAGGCATTTGAGGTACCCATAAGTTACTAGGGTACATCCATGTGAAACACTTATATTTTCAAAGACCACAATTGTGCAATAAGCTGACAAGCATTCTCAAAAAGATTGATAATATTATTTTAAGTAAAATAATAAAGCACTAGAATTTGTTGTATAGATCAATGGGCATAACTTTCCAAAGCCATACTTCAGTACATGTAGCTGATACTTTTGTTTTCAATATGAATAAGCACTGCACACTACTACTTTTATTGACTGAACATTTTGCCCCAATTCTAAGTTAAACAGACTTGAGTGTGCATTCAAGTCATGCCCTTGATAGCTAGTCATTTCTTCTATAAATTGAAAATATGTCATGGTCACAAAATGAGCTCAAGCAGCTAAGTACCAACTTAGTTATCTTTTTTAACAAATAACCTCATTCTATTCAGAAACACACATCAGAGAGATAACATATCAATACTTGATTGGAGTGAGCAGAAAAACTTGGACAAAAATAACTATGTAGAGTTGAATGGTGTCCTTAACCAATGCCCATATATGAGGCCTTTTCAACATAAAATTATAAAAGGGGTCAATATTTATTTCAATGCTTACTATGCATGTTTGTTGGGAGAACAATGACAATTTTTTTGAGGCGGGGCCACTCAAAGGGGTAATCAAACCACATCTAGAGGTGTCTTTGGAATGCTTGGAAATCCCTTAAAAGCATCAAAGAATAATCCCTCATGGAAGATTCCTAATCATCTCCAGGATGTGTAATTGAAATTCATACCTACTCTCTTGAAAACTCTAAGTGTGATGTATTCTAATGTGCACTCAGCTCAATGAGACATGGTTTGTAAAACACTCACCTAATATGGAGATGGTTGGGAGCTACTACAAATTTTACCCAAAATGATATTAATATTTCTAGATAGTAACAACATCAATGATGGGTATACTTTCATGTCAAAAGCAACAATTAATAAATAATATATATTCTATTCAATAATGTGTACGTACTATATATTGAAGTATCAATTTTTCAGGAAGCTCCTTTATATCAACTTCAAATCACTCCTAAACCTAAAAAAAGATGCAAAACAAGTTTGAGCCTCCAAAAAAGAAACATAATTTTAATCTCAATATATAATTACACCAATCAAATTGATTCCAAAGGAAAAATAATACCTCATTAAGCACATCTAAGTCACCCGCCGAAGCAACAAATGTAATGGAAAGACCCTTAGTACCAAACCTTCCCGCCCTCCTAACTTGCAAAGCCAATAATTTTTATTTTACTAAATGTCCTTGATGTGTTGCTAGCTAACTTCAATATGAACTATACCCACCCTGTGCAAATAAGTATCTATAGAATCTGGTATGTCATAGTTAATTACAATATTCACACATTCAATATCTATTCCTCATCCAACTAAATCTGTTGCTACTAAAATTCTTTTGAGACCCTCCTTGAAGTTCTTATAGTGGGTCAATATGCATCAGACACAAACATTCAATGTCTCCAAATGTAACAAAAAAAAATCAACAAAGTAAACATAAATAGTTATTTGTTTCATCAAAAATTTAAATCAAGACACCGATCTCACAAAATTATTTTTCATGATAATTATGACAACATATATGAAATATTGTCATAGTTTACCATAAATTCTCTATGGATAATGTCATCCACAACACTTTTAATGGTGTTTGTCTTGCAATGCTTAGATTTTGTCACAAGTAGTAACAAACAAAATTGGTAATTAGAATACAAATTAAGAAATATTATGGCCATGGTGTTAAGAGGTAAAGAGTGAAAGTGAGAAATAATGTAGAAATATTTACAAAGGATAGTTAATAGACATGTGATTTAATATGAATATGTGATCAAGTGATCAAAATCATAATGTGAAAAGCCAAAGTAAAAGATGACAACCATTATAATAAAAGGATAGAGTTAATGCATTTGTGGGATCATTGTATAAAGTTTCAATTTAGAGGATTTGAAGGCATAGGCTACTTTGATTCAAGGTGATGATGAAGTTCCTTCTTTGAAGGGACATCCAAGAGAATCAAAACCCATAGGAATTTTTTTTTGGTGTCAATGGGAGTAGTATCAAACTTTGACTCTTTATTGACCATTCATTCTCACAAAATGGAGTCTACTACCAAAATTGGAAGGAGTCTATGACACATAAACATACAAGACTTCAAGCTATGTAGTGGGAAAAGAGAAAAAGGAGACCCCAAGCCCTAGGATAGGAGCAACAAGTAGAGAGCAAAGATTTAAGGAAATGGACTTCAAAGTAAGGCATGACACTTTCCTATAGATTCCCAAAAGGAGATCACAATCAAGACTATTCAAATAAACAATGATAGTCTATGACATAACCATGAAGGGGGAATTGAAATTAATAATAACAATGATAGGGTAGTATGATGGACTTTAAAAGATACATAAAGACAAGTAACTGAGCCATCAAGAGGGATTTTAAAACATCATAAATCTTGTCAAGGGTTCATTGTCTTGAAAGCAATATGGTAAACTAATAAATATTTTCATCTCACAAAGTTTCAAGACAAGTGTTGAACAAATAATAATGGCAGGAGCATGCATATTCCAATGACAACATGGTAGGAGCATAGACAAGGCAGTGAACTATTTGAAAAAAATGCCTCAAAGAAATGTGGTCTCATGGTGATGGAATGCTATGACAAGCATAACCAAATAGAGCATAGCAATTTAGTTGTTTTCATGATTGATTTTACAAAATAAATTAGTGCTAACAACTTGACTTTGGTGTTGACATGAAAATAAAGCTCTGGAACTTTGTTCTAGCCTTGATGGATAGACCTGTTGTTTTCAGCAAGAGCCAACTTTGAAGCATGTTAGAGACACTAGGCTCTGGCCCAGGTAAAAAGCCAGATATTTATTACACAATTTATTACAAAATAGAAGTTATGTTAAATGAAGGACTTCAAAGACATTTATAGTTATATTTCTAGGTTTTGTGGGATTTGGCCCAAGCAATTTTTTGTCATCTCAAGATGACATCAATGAGTAGTCATTACACTATTCATTGCTAGTGTCAATCTACAAGAGTGCTAGTTCCCTAATTATGGAATCAACAATTCAATATGAAATTGAACCACACTAATATTTTTAATTTTTGTGCTAATAAACTAATTCAAGCTAATGCCTTTTTGACATTAAGAATATCATTGCCAACTAGTTGGTGGACCAAGTGGTCTTTGTTGAAATTATAACTGCAACTAAGTCTGATCGCTTTACTTGCTAACCATCTTGTTTTCTAAGATGGAATTAAATGTGAATCCTTATTTTAGTGTGTGTGCACACATCCTTAACAGAAGGGAAAATATAAGGTGGTCCCTCCAACTAGAAGACATGGTTTTGAAGCTTAATCCAAGCATTGTGAGTGTTACAAATCTATTACGAGATGAGGACCAAGGAAAGATGGCACAAGGATTTACAAATGCCTCAAATAATGCTACAAAAGCACATGCATTAATCACTGCTGTGAAGATGGCACATTAAAAAATACATCACTAGATTGTAGATAAAATTTGAATCCCAATTTATTACTGAAGCAATGATAAGAAATTTTTCAGGTATTGGAAACTAAATTCTATCTTAGCAAAAACTGAAGCACTACTAACTACCTTATCTTACACTCAAATTTATCATTTTTATAGAGACGTTAATTCGGTAGAAAACTACCCTGTAAACCTAGACATTCAATTCATCAAGATGGGTGAAGATTTATTAGTCTTGGAAGATCCTTCTATAGTTCCCTACCCTACCAATCCAACCATTGAATATTTACAGGCCAAAGATGGCCAACTACCATGTCAATCTAGAAATTCAATTCATTGAGATGGGTGATAATTTATTATTCTTGGAAGATCTATCTATGTTTCCCTACATTGAAAGTCTAATCATTGAAGATTTACAAGCTAGAGGTTGATTTAGGTCATGCACATAAGCACCACCTTTAATGATTGCATGATTGATGTTGGTTTCTCAATTCAACAAATCCAATGAGTCCTAAAGAATAGCCACTTTCTAATGCTTAGACTCAAAGATGGATTTTTCCAATGAACAAGATTTAGTGAAAGACTAAAATCTCCTACACTTTTGGCTCTGCAAGACCAAGGTGGGCCCCCCTTCACAATTCCTAAAGACTTATTTCAATTATGCACAAACATTGCACTTTAAAGCATATAATTCCCAATTAAAGTATACCAAGGAAAGTCTTGACAACTTCAAATCTAGCTATATTTTTGGTATCTCAACACTCACTCAGCAATTGGGAAGCATAATCCTACACCAAACCTAAACCCAACAACATAAATTAAAATGATTTTGAATTAATAATTTTTTTTTTCTGAAAATGCATTTAGTTGAATGACAAATCAGTGCCCAATTTTGGGCCACAAAGTCAAATATAAAATCATAAAGAAAATATCATCAGCAAATAAACTTCAACCAGTGGATTCAAAAATGCTAATGCCTTGCACTAATAGATCAACTCTTGTTGTCATCAAAATTCTTGTTACAGATCCACCTTGCACACTTAAAATCACAATTATATGCTCAAAGTAATTTAACTATTTCTTTGAAATAGAACCATGAACAAGCAACACAATCTCAAGGAAATTGAGATGAAAAATTCAAAATAATTTGTTTATGAAATTCATATGATTTAAGGTATACAAATTTGGAGATAATTTGATGACAATCATGCTCTGTTTGCACAAACTGATTGATATTTACTCATGAAATCAAAAAATTACAATCCCATCTTCTGTCTGTGACTCAGATTCGACAATTTTTTATCTACCCAGCCCCATACAAGAATTCAAAACCCCTTTACAAATGAGAAGGAATGAGAATAAGAAGAAACAAAAGAATCCCTAAAATCTATACATGAAAGAAACATGATAGCTTCATCCTCCTTTGATCAACAACAAGAAACTGGAAAAATATTCTCTCTTCTTTTTACCACTTTGTTCTAAAAACTAAACTGCAATAGAAAAACCACCTCTCCATGAAAAATCTTCATCTCATCTTCCATTTTTACCCCTGTAGTTGAGGAAATATCCGCTCTCCCGTGAAAGCTTCACTCATCTCTTTTTATCATTCCACAACTCAAAATCTTCCACAAAACTCTGAAAGGCTTTCAAATGATCTTCACCACTGAGAGCATTATTACCCATAAATTTGGGTACATGTTTCCTTGCATTATCTAGGATAGGATTTGGGTACTCTGGGATTGTATCAAAACATAATTTTCTATATGTATCAATATACAATAGTCTTCTTCCAAAGGGTACCTCATCCTCATTTTGATTTTCATGATTCCTTCTCCTATCATGATTGTTTTCAGGCCTTCCAATGTCAAATGCTCTTGACTGGGGGTCATATTGATCATGTTGCTGGGGTTTCCAAGCCCTATTTTCTAGCTGTGAAGATGAATTGGAAGGATTTTCATTGGATGAGGGATTTTCATTCATATGGGGACTTGAATATGGTGTATGGGCTTGAGGGACTTAGGTTTCAGGGAGAACAACCTTTATGGTAGACTCTAGGAAACCTAGTTTTTGCTTCATTTCACTGTTCATAGCTAGCAGTTCCATTTCTTGCACTTTCCTTTGCAACTCCTCAACCAATGAAATGGAATAATCCTGTGTTGTGTCCTTCTTAGAAGAACCTACCTCATTTATCTTTATTCCCCCTTGGGTTTCTTTCCCTTATCATCACTCTAGGAAGCAACATTTTTATTACTAGGGGGAGGATTAACTGGAATGGAAGCCTTTACAACATGATTGGTCCATGAATTTACACAAGCATTATTAGGTGAGGGAACTACATTATCCCTTGTTACAATTTCTTCAACAGTAGGACCTATTGTTTGGGAAGATTTAATTTCTAACCTTTCTAGTTCCTCCATTTTCCCAACTTTTCTTCCTAACATATCTCTCTCAATCATGGCTTCCCTTATCCTCTTTTCTTTCTCTTCATCCCTTTTTTTCTATGTTCATCACATCTTAAGGATCTTTCTCTAAGACGTTGAACATCAATGAAAAATTCTTCCTCATCTGGTAAGGTGGTATCAACATCAAATGTAACTACAATTTTAGCATGAACAAGAGTATTTTCATGGGCATGTTCATTGGCATACTCATCAAAACCAGTCTGTAGATCTTGAGGAAGAAGAGTATTTGTGTTAAAAGCTAGGGTAAAGAGCCTTGCAACTCTAGCATGACTAGCATTTATATTATCTTACTAGATCCTTTCTCTCTCTCTTCTCTGTTTAGCCATTAAGGCTTGGCCAGAGCATTCTTGACTTACAACATTTTTCATTATAAATTCTCCCCTTTCAGGAGAAGTATTATAAATAAAAACTAACAAGTTTCTTTCACGTTCAAAACCAGAACTAGAATGAATTTCACATTCAAGGGTGGGATGAGGGGTAGACTTACTTGTTACTGCATCCTTTGCTTTCACCCATTTTCCATGAGTGTGCTTTTGCAACTCTCTTTCCAGTTTCTACTCTGGATGTTTCTTCATCTGGCCATGGGTTCCTCGCATTTGTGCTTGAATCATCTTTTCCTTTATCAACCTTTTCAATTTTATTCTTTTCTTCTTATTCACTTCTTTGATATCTTCAAATATTGGCATGCACTAGTGCAAAGATTTTAGAGTCGCCACCCAATTTTCTTGAGACAAATTCGTAGTGATTGTGTTACAATTTATGCAAATTTTATGAGATCCTTATAGACTCAGGCAAGCTTTGAAAAATGCAAAGTCCTTTTAATTGAACTTTGAGCAATGAATTTATAGCACAAAAGTTGGTGCAAAGATTTGAAATAGACCTAATAAAAGGTGAATATAAACTTCAAATAGACCGATTCTATGAATAAACATCACTATAATTCATAGTGATTCTAGACAAGGATTTCTGGAGAATAAACTTTATCAGACATCTCCCCAATAGAGTCACCAATCTGAAGTTTCTATTCACCTTTACTTAGGTTTGTTTTAAATGTTCCCACCAACTTTTGTGCTATAAAGTCATTGCTCAAATTTCAATTAAAAGCATTTCGCATTTGTTAAAGCTTGCCTGAGTCTGTAAGGATCTCGTAAAATTTTCATAAATTGTAGCATAATTGCTACAAATTTGTCCCAAGCAATTTGGGTGGTGACTCTAAAATATTTGCACTAGTGCATGCCAATATTTGAAGATATCAAAGAAGTGAAGAAGAATATAAGAAAATTGAAAAGGTTGATAAAGGGAAAGAAGATTCAAGCACAAATGTGAGGAATCCATGGCCACATGAAGAAACATCCATAGCAGAAATTGGAAGGAGAGTCACAAAAGAACACTCATGGAAAATGGGTGAAAGAAAATGATGCAGGACCAAGTAAGTCTACCCCTCATCCCACCCTTGAATGTGAAATTCATTCTAGTTCTGATTTTGAATGTGAAAGAAACTTGTTAGTTTTTAGTGATAATACTTCTCTTGAAAGGGGGGAAGTTATAATGAAAAATGTTATAAGTCAAGAATGCTCTGGCCAAGCCCTTATGGCTAAAAAGAGAAGAGAGAGGGAAATGATCCAACAAGATAATATAAATGCTAGTTTTGCTAGAGCTGTAGGGCTCTTTACCCCAAATTTTAACACAAATGCTCCTCTTCCTCGAGATCTACTATTTGGTTTTGATGAGTATGCCCGTGAATATGCCAATGAAAATACTCCTGTTCATGCTGAAATTGTAGTTACATTTGATGCTGA
The DNA here is from genome assembly GCA_007258455.2 of Sequoia sempervirens. Classification (NCBI taxonomy): domain Eukaryota; kingdom Viridiplantae; phylum Streptophyta; class Pinopsida; order Cupressales; family Cupressaceae; genus Sequoia; species Sequoia sempervirens. The sequence goes on from VDFB02182325.1 coordinate 25,733, forward strand.
TACCACTTTACCAGATGAGGAAGAAGTTTTCAATGATGTTCAACAGCTTAGAGAAAGAGCCTTAAGATGTGATGAAAATAGAAAAAAAAGGATGAAGAGAAAGAAAAGAGGATAAGGGAAGCCATGATTGAGAGAGATATGTTATGAAGAAAAGTTGAGAAAATGGAGGAATTAGAAAGGTTAGCAACTAAATTTTCCCAAACAACTGGTCCTATTATTGAAGAGATTGTAGCAAGGGATCTTGTAGTTCCCTCAGCTGATAATTCTTCTGTAAATTCATGGACCAATCCTACTGTAAAGGCTTCCATTCTAGTTAATCCTCCCCCTAGTAATACAAATGCTACTTCCCAGAGTGATGATAAGCGAAAGAAACCCATGGGGGGAATAAAGATAAATGAGGGAGGTTCTTATAAGAAGGACACAACACATAATGATTCCATTTCATTGGTTGAGAAGTTAATAAAAGAAAATGAGGAGTTGTAGAGGAAAGTGCAAGAAATGGAACTGCTAGCTGTGAACACTAAAATGAAGCAGAAACTAGGTTTCCTAGAGTCTACCATAAAGGCTGCTATCCTTGAAACCCAAGTCCCCATGTGAATGAAAATCCCTCATTTATTGCAAATCTTTCAAATTCATCTTCATAGCTAGAAAATAGGGCTAGGAGACCCTAGCAGCATAATCAATATGGCCCCCAGTCAAGAGTATTTGACATTGGAAGGCCTAAAAACATTCATGATAGGAGAAGGAATCATGACAATCAAAATAAGGAGGGAACCTTTGGAAGAAGACTATTGCATACTGACAAATATAGGAAATTATGTTTTGATACAATCCCAGGATACTCAAATCTTGTCCCAGATAATGCAAGGATACATCTACCCAAATTTATGGGTAATAATGCTCTCAGTGGTGAAGATCATTTGAAAGCCTTTCAGAGTTTTGTGAAAGATTTTGATTTGTGGAATGATAAAAAGAGATGAGTGAAGCTTTCATGGGAGAGCAGATAGTTCCTCAACTGCAGGGGTAAAAATAGAAGATGAGATGAATATTTTTTTATGGAGAAGTGGTTTTTCTATTACAGTTTAGTTTTCAAAACAAAGTTGTAAAAGGAGAGAAGAGAGAAGATTTTTCCAGTTTCTTGTTGTTGATCAACAGAGGATGAAGCTACCATGTGTCTTTCACGTATATATTTTAGGGCTTCTTTTGTTTCTTCTTATTCTCATTCCTTCTCATTTGTAAACGGGTTCTGAATTCTTCTATGGGGTTGGGTAGATAGAAAAATGTTGAATCCGAGTCACAGACAGAAGATGGGATTGTAATGTTTTGATTTCATGAGTAAATATCAATTAGTTTGTGCAAACAGAGCATGACTGTCATCAAATTGTCTCCAGATTTGTATAATTTTTAAATCATATGAAATTAATATACAAAGTATATTGAATTTGCAATCTCAATTTCCCTAAGATTGTGTTGTTTGTTCATGGTTCTATTTCAAAGAAATAGTTAAATTACTTTGAGTAGATAATTGTGATTTTAAGTGTGCAAGGTGGATATGTAAGAATAATTTTGATGACAATAAGAGTGGATTTGTTAGTGCAAGGCATTAACATTTTTGAATCCACTAGTTGAAGTTTATTTGTTGATGAGATTTTCTTTATGATTTTATATTTGACTCTGTGGCCCAGAATTAGGCATTGATTTGTCATTTAGCTAAATGCACTTTTAGAATTTTTTTATTAATTCAAAATCATTTTAATTTCTATTGTTGGGTTTGGGCTTGGTGTAGGATTCTGCTTCCCAATTGCTGAGTGAGTGTTGAGATACCAAAAATATAGCCATATTTGAAGTTGTCAATACTTTCCTTGGTATACTTTAATTGAGAATTATCTGCTTTAAAATGCAATGTCTGTGCATAATTGAAATAAGTATTTAGGCATTGTGAAGGGAGACCCACCTTGGTCCTACAGAGCTAGAAGTGTAGGAGATTTCAGTCTTTGACTGAATCTTGTTCATTGGCCAAATCCATCTTTTAGTCTGAGCATTAGAAAGTGGCTAATCTTTAGGACTCATTGGATTTGTTAATTTGGGAAACCAACAGATTGGCGACTCTATTGGGGAGAATTTTAAATCTCCAGTCGTAAACTAATATTTCAAAGAGTCACATTATTTGCTAATCTAAACATTTGGTTCAAATATTGAAGGAATTCATACTTGGAGAAAGAAATTGTTGCAATAAACTTGAAAGTTTCATGATCTGTGGTGCTCTGTTGGTGAAAGGAACTCATAAGGAGATTTATTTTTGAAAGAGCTTCATATTGCTTGAAGTTTAGTCCTCTATGAAGACAGGTGGCGAGTCTATCAAAATAACCTGATGAAGATGTGAATTAAGTTTCATATCTACAAATATTTCCCTTCAGGAAGAATTTGTAGCAGCTGCAACATATCCAGGTATTCTTTACTTTTCATTTTCAAGAAATTTGTGTGTGAAAACCATATTTGAAAATCTTGAAAAACTTTGGTTCCCTATTGAGTGAAATAGCACTAAGAAAGGGAAACAATAGTAATACTGAGTTTGCATACTTCTGAATTATAATTTATAGCCTATGTATTATGTTGAAGAAGTATGCTTGTTCTTGAAATATGCCCACTAAATAGATCTTAGGTGTAGATGCATTTGATTTATGCATTGTGGTATTCTATGGTCATGATGAAGGCTAGAAATAGGAAAGTGAATGATCAACTGTAGAGTTGATATTTGAAGTTTGAAAGAGGCATGTCAAAATGCATCAATATATGTATCCTTGTATGGTTCCTACTGCAGCCATCATTTGTGATCAGCCCCAACCAAGTTTTCAAAGAGGTTGTGACATTGGAATATATAGACCCATCAATTTTAGTGGTATTAATGGCTACCCAAATGTTATTCCATCTAATATCATAGACAAAATACCAAGATTCAATGGTGAGAAGTCTAAATTAGCATCACAACATTTACAAAGTTTCATTAATTTGATAGATGATTATCAAGTAGATCATGAGGATGCTACCATGAAGTTATTTGTGAGAACTTTAGAAAATGTTGCTGAACACTAGTTTTCTAGCTTTCCAAGGCATTCCATATGTTCATGGAAAGGGTTTAGAATACTTTTCATTGATCAGTTTGAAGGAATATCAGGAGAGAATGTGTGCTTGTTAGACCATAGACATTTGCATATCCAAGAAGAATATGAAGAGCAATCCAAAGGAAAAGTTGAATCCATGTCACCTATTGATGCACTGTGTGATATAAAGAGATCTAAGGATGAATTCCCCCATGAATTTCATGATAGATTCATGGAATTTTTGTTTGTTATAGTAGAGTTAGAAAGACTTGATGAATCATTTTGCATTGATTTATTTTGTGAGAATTGTGAGCCACATTTGAGTACCATGCCAGCTAATTTGAAACCCCCTAAACTTAAGTGTTTATATCAATGGATTTCAGTGATTGGAGAAATGATAGAGCAGTTTGGAAGTGGTTTCCTAACTAACCTGTGTGATGGTACCTTTTCTAGACTTGATCAAATAGGTCTGGATGGTATAGAAAAAGACAATGGTAATGCATCATGTAGTGATGAAGATTCTTTTTCTGATCAACCCATAGAGAAAACATACCCAGATGAAGATTGCAACCATAATAGTCATGATGAGATGAATGAAACATATGCACTTTATTCTGTTTGCTCTGAACATATAGAAATAGAGATCCAGTTTTCTATATTAGATGAAGGTTGTAATGATGTAGATAATTTCCTAAATGATCATCTCAGTTCAAATTGTGCTAATGATATTTTCCCTTCAAACAATGAGTGTGATGTTGTGAAAAATAATGGGATTCCAAGTTCTCTTGGACAAGATCATGATGAGGGATATGAATTGAATTTAAGTTTTGAAGAAGAAATATGTGATCAACAGTGCTATAGTACATTTGGTCTTATATCTTAAACAAGTGAGTGTGGTATTGATGAAAAATTCCATGATGATGAGACAATGAAATTTGTTGATTTAGGGAATGCTCTTGAGAATTTCAATGTATCAGATGTAGATGACAAAGTTGTAAGGAAAATTAGATGTGGAAAACAATTCTCCTAACATCAATACCATAGGAAAGAATGCAGATACACTTAAAAATTTTCACTTACAGTCCAATTAAGATGCACTATGAAACAAATAACAGAAATAGAGTATTTGACAATCACACATGAACACCAGATATACGTGGGAAAACCCTTATAGGAGAAAAACCCACCACACCAAGAGAAATCACTTTGTATTACAGTAATGGAGATTACATACAAATGTTAGACTTATCTTTCTAGTGTTTTTTTACAGCAACATTCACCATTAACAATCTTGCACATGAACCTTTACGTTACAGTCTTTACATAATAAAAATCATTAACTGATCATACAACAATCTGTTGAATCAACCAACCAACCATCGAACCCCCAAGCATCTGCCACTCCAAACTATATCCATGGCATTCCTTGACTGTCGAGCTTCTTCATAGAACCATTGCAACGAACAATCTTCCAACTATTCAGATTCGGCTTCTCCCATTGGTCCACGAGACTCCACATAGGATGGTCAAATGGTCAACATAATTCACACTATGTTGGCATCTCAGTGAGACACTAACAGTGTCTCCCCGATGCCCAAAAGCTTCATATCGATGTCGCCAAGAGTTACCGAAGTCACCCAAATGTTCTATCAAGCTTTCAGTGTTACGTTGAATCACTAAGTAGTCGCCCAGACCTATCGCTTTCACTAGGAGATCATAGCGAGTCACCAAAGGTTATACCGATGTCATTTGTCATACCGAGCTCCAAAGAATAGTCGGCAAGACTCTTGTCTATCACTAAGAGGTTTCTCTAAGATCTCTAAGCTATTCCAAAGACTCTTCATCATCGACAAGACTCACCAAGGTCGTTGGGACTTCTTACCAAAACCACCGTGTTACACCAATGAACAACATTTCACCAAGACCTATACCGAAGACTTTACTCCGAGGTCTTTAAGTTATACTAGGACCACCACTCGTCGCCATGAGTCACACCAAGAGAAAACTTTAACATCAATAAGACATTAACACTTCGCCCAGACTTCATAACAAAACCTTAGTGTTACATCGATGACTCCTGAGTGTGTCCCCGTTGGCATGACTTTCATCTATCACTAAGACCTCACACCGGGATCTTTATGTTATCGTGAAGACATCATATGAATTCCTGTCGGCGAGACATTCACTATTCGCTGGGACATCTCCCCGGGACCTTTGAGTTACCCCAATAGCCATAGGCTATCAGCAAGACATTCTCCAATCACTAAGACCTCTCTCTGAGATCCTTTGTGTTACTCTGATGACTAACCCTTGAGCCTTCGTCGGTGAGACATTTGTACATTGGTAAGACTTCTTATCGATAGACTATAAGCTATGCCGAAGCCCGCGGTCGCCAAGATTTTTCTTGATACACGATTGAATGGTCTGTTAGCCATAGATGTCCTACGCGGTAAGAGATCACAGTGACTACTCTATGTCACAGCGACAGAATCCAAAGAGTAACCATTCGGCAAGACAAAAGCTAGGTCACAACGACCTATGCAAAACATGATGTTACCAATATGCTAGTCGGCCAGACATGATGGATGTCATACCGACTTTGCTTCAGTGGAGGTTTCAGCCTGTATTGATTGAGGCATATTTCCAACAAAAGTGAGAAATGAATTTCAGTTGGAGAGATCATCCACAAGCAAATGCAATGAAGAAACAAACAATGATTTTTAGCTTGACAATGAGGAATGTGACCTTGCTGATTGTTGCAGCAGTATGAATAAAGAAGAAGATATGTGTGCAAGAGATTCATTGGATGAATCAGTTCATGTAATTGATTATAAGGAACATGCATATGCTGGTAATGTAAGTGATGAACAAGGAACTATTTTCTTGTTTGATTCTTCACCTTCTTCCATTCCTTTTTCTGGTTTTGAAGTTATCACTAAATGTTTGCATGAGGATGGCTCAAATGTGGTTGTATATGAAAGTGGAAAGGTAGAGATGAATGTTGGTACAACTGATGAAGCTATCTATGATGAGTTTGCACATGAAGAATGTTATTGTGTTTATCACATAGATGCTTATGAGAACCTTTTTTCTGGATTTGCAACTCATAGTTCTTCTCATGAGCAGTATGTTTTAGATTTTTATGTTGGTGCAACAAGAGATAATGTTGAATGTGATACTCATTGCAATAGTGAATGTGTCTTGAAAACACACTATGATGAGTTTGTTGAAAATGAAAATTATGAGTCATATGAACCTGCATTTGAAGCCATCTTGTCTGATAATATGAAGAATGCTAATAATCTTGTCTATGAACCTGAGATGGAAAACATTCTTTGTGTATGGGATGCTGAAATTTCTTCTGAATTCCATGATTTGACACTAACTCATTTGACTGCAAAATCCGACGAAAATGTCTGACGAAATATGTATAATTTGATGTGTAATTTTCAATTTTTTGAAAGCTTATCCCTGATGTTCATCGAAATGTTGACTATCAGTTTTGTCAAAATTTTGAGAAACATGAAAAATAGAAAAAAATCAAATCGTGGCCAACATAAAGAAAAGTGAGTTCACTGATTTATTGCGACAGTGTTTTGCTCTACTTGAGATAGTTTGTGGAGAACTAAGGACGATTTTCTTGGGAAAAAAAAAAATTCAAGAAGATATTAGCCAAGTTGAGGGTAGTCCATTATATTTGTAGAATCGCGTGATGTCGATTTGTAGTTTCAGTTTGAAAATCATATTTTAAAGCAACATCTCATCAGATTATTTAGAGGTTTAGGGTTTTGAGAATTTCATGTCCAGATTTTGTTGTGTGGAATCACCATAAGATCACAACCAAGGAACATATTCTTGTGGTAATTATGTGATCCATAATTCTATTGGTCATGTGGCACAATTGTGCTATAACAAATACAGATGCATTCATGTGTGACCCAAGTTTAATGTGGTTATGTTGTGATAGAAATGGAGGCACTCATATAATGTAGTTAATTCAGGTTGTATAATGTAGGTGTCAATCATCATTGGGTGCATTCAGGTTGTCTCAAGTTTAACAAAGATAGGATGTAAGTATAGCATGATCGAAGAGTGATTACCTCTTGCTGCAATAAAGAGCCTATAACTCTGGTTGATATGCAGAGTGGTTGTATTATATCAATTATGTAGTGCATTCAAGCACAACCCATGTTTAATGGATATTCTAGAGAGTGATCAAGATTTTTTAAACCTTATGAATGTTACTTAAAAGTGTATAGCTTAAACTACAAACCAAGTTTGTTACATACTTGAATGCAATCTTGGGTTACCGCAAACTATAATAATGTGGATCTGCTAATAACCATTATGGAAAGTATTAAAGAAAGACCCATGATATATAGGATACATTTCCCTGGACAGTTTTACATACCTTTAACACGATCAAATACAAGCCCCCATACACTCTTAGGATAACCAAGCATCATACCACAACTTTGTCAAGACAACTAATTTTCCACCCAAGATTTAAGGTTATTTTTAATACCAATAGAAGAATTGGTAAGAGCATGATTAGGGTACAAACCGTAGGCCTCCGTAGAAACATAAACAATAACTATAGCGGATTAGTGAGGTTGCAATACTAGAAAGATTGAGACATTGTAGGTAATAACAAAATCTTGCAATCTAAAGATTGTAGCCAATAACAAGTACACTATGTAGCTTAGTGACATTTGTAAATGCAATCTATGGTAAGAAGAATGACAGTCACTTGAGATGTGACAGTCAAAAACAGGCTAAGCAGTGACAAGATAATAAAGCTCAAACCTTGCATAGTAAAGTGGAGATTTTAACAGTGAGTTTCCTTACCCCTTGCTGACCTTAAGGGTTTTTTAAATGATTTTGGTAGTGTTAGACAAGGCAAATGCAATCAGGGAATGACTGTCCAAATGAAGTAACAGTGGTAATCATAGGTTCAATGTTTCTTCTTAGCCATTAATGTATAATGGAGGTGATTGCATGTTTGAGCAAAGAGCTTTGAGACCTACCAAAGATGGGAGAATAGTGAATAATACCTTGTGGACTGTGAAGTAGTGTCAATATGGTTGAAGGATCTTAAGAACTACAATACCATGAAACAATGAGTCCCCTATAGTAAGTAGGCAATCTATAGGGCATAGTTTGATTTTATAGAATGATGCTCATGAAAGGAATCTTCAAGTGATAGTGAGTGAGTTGTTTGAGATTGCAGCCGAGGGTGCAATACCCAGTCTTAAAGAAAAGTTAGCAAAGCAGTAAATGTTCAAGAAAATCAAATCGTACACAACAAACAATTCACAATGTTATCTTGCATACGCCTTGAGTTTGAAGACAAAAAACTTTAATTGTATATATTCATGATGAAAGTGGTGACCTTAATGGTCAATCACTAGAAACCATGATTTTAAAACATGCTATTGTGCTTATGGAGGCAAAAATTTAAGCAAGGTAGTGAGTGGTGGTTTGGAACAATGGCAAGTATGAAGGACTTGCTTTATATGCATACTATGTAGTCTAGCTTAAGACATCGTTCTTAGAAGAGATTGAAGGTGGATTATGGAACTCAAAGGTTACCATGAAAAGGATTAAATCAAAGACTGAGATCTATTTAAAAGCCACGGTCATGAAGATATTAAAGATGTCACATGCAAAACCCTAGTAGCTGGACTAATGAATATAGTGCCAAAGAGGATAGTGTGCTAGGGAAGATTTAGGAGATATCCACATTATCTAATTACAAGGAAATACATCATTTATTTATTTTTTTAATTAAAAGAAATCATTCTAAACCCTATATAGGATACATAGATACTTCAAAAGCTTCTGAAGGAATTTGAGATTATGCAAATATATGTCAAGTAAATACCTAGATTACAAATAGTAGCAGGAACAATGTAAGATTTGTTGAGCAGAGCAGGAATGAGATAAACAACAATGAATCCTATGCCTCCTTTCACACACATCTCCTCACCGCTCGCCATTCTTTACTAAACACTTCCATTTTGGTGGTCTATTTGAAAATAATGTTTTGACAAAGGTTTTGTGAGTATGTTTATTAAAATGAAAACCCTCAATCTCTAAGTGGGCTATGCCCTAAAAATAAGATTCCTTTGACAAAAGTTTTAGGGTATGCCTTTTAAAGTTTTAGAGTATTTTGGCAGGCTATATTTCTTGATTCCTTAAATGATTTATTCAAATGGATTGTGACTAAATAAATGACTAACTATTTAGTCATTTTTATTTGTATGACTAATTTTTTTTTAATCAACGACCAAACTAGTAATTTATTTACTCATTTATAGCTAAGTTGTAAAAAATGAGCAAAATTTAGTCATTTTTAGTTGTTGTGACTAAAAGTTTTAGTCACCTAGTCATTTATTTTCCAAATTCTACTAGTGTGTGCTTCCTTGTGTGATTAGGGCTCTCTCAATGTTGAGGGCTCTAAGGATAAGCTCGTCATAAGAAGTGATACATTGCATCTTTAACTAAAAGGATAAATCTGTATTGAAATTAGCAATGATGATTTTGACTTGTTGCTCCTTAGGAATGGGTCACTTGCTCTTACTAGCTCGCTACCTCCATCGTTGTAGGAAGTTTGCGATCAAGTTCAATATTCTAATTTTAGGAGTCT
>VDFB02182325.1:39112-62198 GCA_007258455.2 Sequoia sempervirens
ACATTTGTACGTCACCAACAATCTTGATTGGATGACAGTATGATTGAACAATGTCAACAATCTAATCGCGCATTAACATGGGATGGTGTGGCTTCATTGGTTAAAGAAGCTCATCATAATGGAGATTCCAATGTTACACAAAGGGAAATTGATTTAGCATATGGTTTAAGAGATAAATAGGTACATATAAATATATTAATCACCCATATTATTTAATTATTTTCAATTATATTGATGTATATATATGTTGAGATTTTTCTCTTTACATACATTCAACCAAGAATAAATATGTTTATCAATTGACGATATTGCAATAATTTTTTCATGTTTGACATATTGCAGGTGAAACACCACAAGGCTATGTGGTGCAATGGTCGTAAATTTTCCCAGATCAAAATGTTGGACGACATAGAAAAAACTTGTGATTACACGGTATAAGCGTAGTAGTCTTTAGGGTGACTAATGTTTCATCTAAATGACATCCAGTCTTAGAAAATCGATACTATGGGATTTTGGATGATATGCTTGAGTGTGACTTTAAATCTTTCAAATTAGTTTTGTTCGTTGTCCTATGGTACAAGCTACAATTGAATGAAAATGATCCCAAAAGAACTGTTATTGAACATGATAATGGATTTACCATGGTTAATACAAGGTCGATCGAGTGAGCTGGAAATGAGCCCTATGTTCTTCAAGCCAATGTGAGTAGGTATTTTACTCAGAGGTTTCAGGTAAACCGGGTTAGTCATTTGTTGTTAGACATGATCTAAGAGGAAGGCTGATAAAGTATAATATGGTGGAAGAAGAAGATACTGAAGAACTAGAAGATGATGTAGATGATGATTAGGACCAACAGTTAGTTTATGATGTCCCTGATGAAGATGTCGAAGGGGAGGAACTAGATCATGATGTTAGGTGAATTTCATGAGATGAAGTATCCATGTGGATGATGACATTATCAAAATGATGCTCGATGGCGGGGATGATGATATGACCGAAATCAAACAATGTTGAATCACGGATCCCGGATGAATCTGGATAAAGATTGGATGAAGAAAGAAGATCAATGACATTGAAATGTATAAGGTTATCAAGTTATATTATCTATTTGATATTAATTTCTTGATAAGAATTATATTTGACTTACATGTGGTTACATAATTAATTCATGATATTTTTAATTTTTATGCCATTACATAGTGTTAATGATGTACTTTTAATGTTTGAAAGGTCAAAAAATTAAAACATTTCAATAGTGATGTTAACAACCTTGAAATTAGTGTGTTTTATGTTTCATGTGATCATAAAAGATTAAAAATTTAGTTGTAGAGGTGGTTGTTCAGTGGTTGATGTGAAAAGGCATTTAAAAGGCATAAAGTGATCATTGTACTAGTTGTTGATGGTTGAGGATTTAAAATACAAGCTCTTGACATTCAAAAATTTATGTTTTTCTTCAAAATTTCTTTATTTTTCCTATTATGTAGCACTATATGGTCACATACAGCCATATTTTGATGTGAAATCAATTCCAGGTCATGAAGATATGTGTTATCTTTGATTTGAATCTGATTTGAGGGCTTAAGGCGTTGATTTGAATTAGAAAGCTTCATTTCTTTGCATATAACTCGGTTACCCTATTTTTGAGGGTTTTGTAGTCAAAACATGATATAAAGGGGCTCTTACACTTTTTGTGAATATTGTAGCTTGTGTACGAGGCCCCATGGATACTGTTGTAATTGTAGGATGCATGAATAGGGCGTAGGATGACAAATAAAGAAGGTATAGCTACTGTCCTCAAGAGTTTTGTGAAGAAAAGCATGTGAAATGAGAGGTTCAAGCCTAGGTTTCAACAAAACATGTATGAGAGATCTGATTTTATAAATTTTTATCCATGTGCAGACCTAATGGGTTGTTTTTGAACACTGAATATAAATGATACACACACACACACACATATATATGTATGTATGTATGTATTTGTATTTTTAAATGTAAATGTAAATGCAATTACTGGATGCTCTCCTAGAACAATAAATGCAACATATCATTAAAAAAATTTATATCTATGTATATAAATGTATATTTCTAAATGCAACTGTAAAGTCAAAGAGCATATGGTTTTGTAGTGTTATAGATACAACATATCCATAAATTAATGTAATTGAAATTCTAAAGTCTTCAACCCATATAATATGAAATCGATCAAACTATTAAACTACATGAGAAATAAATGAAAACAGTAAATGCATATGTATGTGTATTTGTAAATGTAAGTGTAAAATATAAATAAGAATAATAAAATTATAAAAGAAATACAAGGAAAGGTTTAGAGTTTAGAGTGGGAGAGAGAGATGATTAGAGGTTTAAGGGTTTAGAGTTTAGGAGTTAAGGAGTTTAGGAGTTTAGGGTTAAAAGGTAGAGGGTGTTGGTTTGTTTTTTACACTGTAACCAGGTTGGTCTTCTAATCTACCTATGGGATTTCCAATTCCAATCAAGGGTAGCTCGAAGGACCTGGACCAATGACGAGGACTTTAAAAAGCCTCCTACACTTTGGGCTCTGAGGACCCGGGAGGGCGATCCCTTAATGTGTTTACAACCTCTGCACCAATATCATAAACAATATTAACACATAACATATAATCCATTGAATAGCTCAACACAATAGGATAATATCGAATAAAATTGGTTGTTCACCAATAATATCAACTATGTGGAGCATGAGATAACTACAATAAAATCTATAGTAAAAGATAGCCATTAATTTGCAATTTGTAGCAAGCTCTAGGGAAAAGACAAACAATTATTGAACTACACAAATAAGTACAAATTAGATCAGTGCCATATATCCATTGTAGGAGTCAAATCCATAAGCATCTAAAGGTTTATGAAGATTTAATACATAACATATAACTTATAAGATCCACGACAATATTGCATTACAATTTCATCGTATGCATTCTCACCCAATACTACTTATCAAATCCTTATATAGAACATATCCGCCTATAATCCCATTCAATCATTTTAATTAATTCCTTGAATTAAAGCTAAAATAAGGATTATACACACCACAACAGTGAGATGAATGAAACAACCCTTAGTCATCTTATTCAAAATTCGGATATGCATGTATAGTGGAGAGACATGAGTTTGAATTTATCATTTCAACTCAAATGCTAGTACTGTTATACAATATTAAATCCCCATGAATTTAAAACCGATTACAGAATAACTTAGAACCTAAATTGTATTTCTCTCTAAAACCATCAAACTTTACAATTTACTCTGTAACTTCACCTAGACTCGACCAAAAATTATCTAACTTGCTAACCTGTACTTCTGGCCTTGAAATCCTTCTTATAGAAAATGAAGGAGAAAACAAGCATCGGGCCAGAAAGTAAACATGTCACCAACCAAATGAAGCATTTGGTGATATTCCAAAAATCGTTACAACAACCATCACCCTGGAGAATATTCTCGTTCATCATGTCAATTGAGGAAAATTGAGGCAACAACAAAAAAACACAAGAAACCCATGCCGAGACAGCCATCAAAGCAAAACTAGAGGCCATTGTAACTGCAACATCTGATTTACCACCTGTTAGTGATTCATTATTTTTATTCCTCCTCAGTCAAATATTTATTTACCCACCTTTGATATTCTTCATCAGTCGGCCAGTCAAAATTAATTACCTCATTCACCTTGGCATTATAAGGTGTGTATTTTACTGCTACCTAATTTGCATCTCTTTCAAAAGATTCCAAAAATGAGCTGGTACTAATGATTTTATCCATACAACTCACCAACAAGTCATAATCTGAGTCATCACAAATTAATTTAATTTGATCATTGATGACCTCACCTGTCTGACCCTTCCATTGCTGGAATGACCTAATTTCCCCTGCTCATCAATTATATCAGGTAACAATGTGTTACCCCAATCATTGAAATTCTTCACCAACTCCCTAATATTCCTACTCAAGTCATCTGGTAAGGTCTCAAAACCTTGCAATGATTTTACTAACACATGAGTAGGATTTAATGATTGGGGCCTATTGTTTGTATCAAACCTTGAGGCCTTATACATGACATCCAGATCACTGGCCATAGGGATCCAATTTTCAATCAATGGTATTACTACCTCCTGATTCGTATCAATATTCTTTATTGCATCTAATAGAAACAAATATAAAGAGTGTATAGATAGCAATTTATTATCAACCTTTTCATTTAAATTCCTTAAAATAGTAATAACAATCTCTTTTTTCTTTGAAAGAGATCCCTCCTCACTTACCCTCAAAGATGCATGTAACTCATCAATTCTTTGCAAGAGCTACTTCTTTGTAGGACCAATAGAGCACTCTGTTTCTTCATCAATTTCCTCTAAAGAAGGGGTGAAGACAAGATTATGACTGGGAGACCCTGGTGTGGAAACAATTAGAGAAGCAAGAGGCATTGACCCTGCTATGGAAGGTAATGTACTGGTCCCTAGAGCACTTGATGTCTCCCGAATCTGTCTATACTTGAACCTTTCCACCTCAGTTTGCAACTCAACATTCCTCTGTTGCATCTTGTTGTATTCTTCAATCAAAAGGTTATACTTCTCCATTAGGCTTTTCTTTTTAGCCACATTCATAGTTAAACTAGTGGCCTCGGTGGTTGAGGTCTCTGAAACTCTCTTTATTATTAATTCCCGCTCTGAAATTTGGATTAATTTTTGTAATATTTGGCTTTCTCCCTTGTGGGGCCAATGCCCAAATTGCCAAGGTTTCATACTCTTCACTGAAAGAAGAATCTTGAAGTGTTGCCTTGAATTCTTCTTCAGATTCTTGCAAGGGATGCTTGGACTTCATAATAGCATTAAAGGCCATTGCATCTGCAATGTCCCATTCAGGCATAATCAATACACCAGCCCGACTCACCAATTTTCTTCCTTCCTTAGGAGTGATGTTCTTAAATTCTTCTATTAATTCAGCTTTCACTTCCTCATCATTCTCCTAGTCTGACCTGACAGGTCTTAGTTCTCTTCTCTCCTTACATTTATTTTGATATTTTTCAAACTTCATTCTCCATACCAATTGCAAGAATATATGAGTCTTTACAAATGCACTGTCATCTAGAAACTCCCTACATGCTTCCATTCTTGCATCTTGTACACTTTTTCCTTTCATATTCTAAATCAGATAAAACCAATTCAGCTAGCCTAGGAGGGGAAGAAATACCAACCTGCATGTCCTGATTAGTAACAATAATTTCATCCATCAAACTCTCCTGTGGTTGATCAGTTATTTTCCTTTTAGGGCTTGGCTCAGATGGTGGTGATGGGGGACTATCTTTTGGTGATGAATCTAAATCAATGATCTTAATTGCCCCAGACACTTTGAATTTTGGACCTGGTTGTGAAGGCAACTTCATAATTTTCTTCCCCTTTCTGTCCACTTCTTCCTCATCACTACTACTATCCTTTTTTCTCCTGTAAATGGGCCACTTTTTTGTAGGCTGGTATGCTAGCCTTGTTTCAAATGGTTTGGCACCTTGTTCTTGTACACCTAGACTTAGCTCTAAGTTTACCTTTTTGGATCTCAAAGTGCCCATAATCTCTTTGAAGTTCTCCATCAGAAAATAAAATTTCTTATGGTGGGGACTGAACTCCAACAGTGGATCATATTTTAGATCCATTTTGTGCACAATATCTAATAGCTTGTCATAAGCTATCCATTTCTCCTTTTTCAACTCCTACTTATTTAGGTCGAACTCATTTCTGATCAGGTCCTTAGGAAAGTTGAACTCATGCACAAACTTTCCAACCTTTATTATTTGTCTAAAAAGGGTAAAGATGTTGAAAAACAAGGTGAAGAAAGCTTGCAATATGAACTTAAATGTGTGAATGCAAATCTGAAATATGAAGATTAACCTTAGCCTTAGTGTGAAGAAAGAATGAGAGAGAGAGATAGAACAATATAACACATGCAACAACATATTTACGTGGAGAAACCCCTAAGGGAAAAAACTCCACCACCAAAAGAGAGGCAAGTATATTACTAATAATCTTCAATATTACATGCAGCAATAGACTTCTCTTATCATTCCCTGTAAATCTAGCAGCACCCTGTTACCCCTGCAAAACTAAATTCTTAATAACACTAGCTCAAGGCCCCATTTTATAGAGATTTGTGAGGATGAAAACCACCATGGTTTCACCAAACAATAGGAAGCAATACCACCTAGAAAAACCCACGCCTCCCTCCTTGAAATGGTCAAAAATACCAAAAATAGCCTCTTACAGATGCTCTTACAGCTGTCATAAGGCATCTTTTATGCATGGGTGCCTGGGATCTAAAAATAGCATATTCTGTCATAGGGAATCTGTCATACTGTCATAGCATCTTATGACAACTTGCATGCATGTCATAGATGCTCTTACAACACCCTATTTTGACCCACAACCTTATTTTAGAAGATTTCAAGGTGGGACGCCTAGCTAATTTGTCCTTTTCCATAAGGATAAACGGTAACGGTAACATTGCATTTACATAGTCTCTTTCACCACTGTTGGTCAAACAGTTTCACCTCTTATGGGTAAATGTACAAAACACTTTAGGAGAATAATAAAATAAAGGATTTACAAGGTTGATGACACCTAAATCCTAACATTCTCCCACTTGACATCATACATTGTAAATTACACCCATAGAGATACAATTACATAGAATTAAGTATAGTGATCAAGGCCCATGGCCTTCTTGCACCAAGAGAACTTTTCCGTGGTGACTAGCTTTGTAAGAGAATTTGCAACATTATCCAAAGTGTCAAGTTTTTCAATCAAGACCTGTCCATTCTCAATCATTTCTTGCACAAAGTGATATCAACATCAACATGCTTAGTAATGAAAGCACATGATACATAGGATTTTAGCCAAACATATATAGCACTGACTATCATCACAT
This sequence comes from Sequoia sempervirens, assembly GCA_007258455.2. Classification (NCBI taxonomy): domain Eukaryota; kingdom Viridiplantae; phylum Streptophyta; class Pinopsida; order Cupressales; family Cupressaceae; genus Sequoia; species Sequoia sempervirens. The sequence continues at coordinate 46,061 of VDFB02182325.1, forward strand.
CCATCCTCACTATCCTGCAATCAAAACCAATACCATTACTAAGTCTCTGTAACCAAACAACCTCCTTAGAGGCATGTGTAGCAGCCATCTACTCTGCTTTAGTGGTAGACAAAGCAACTGTAGGTTGTCTTTTACTCATCCAACTCAATCGGCCTCCAAACAAAGTAAACACATAGCCACTAGTGGACCTTCACTATCCAAGCACTACCAATCTGCATCAACAAACTCCCCAGATGTCCAATGACTTATCAACATTGTCAAGACCATGATAAACCAAACAGTAATCAGAAGTGCCTTGCAAATATCTAAATACCCTTTTGACAAAAGTCCAATGTTCTTTACCAGGGTTAGACATAAACCTACTTAGAACTCCCACTGCTTGGGCTATATCTGGTCTAGTACAAACCATTGCATACATTAAACTACCGACAGCACTAGCATAAGGAACTTTAGACATTTCATCAATATCATCATCCAATTTAGGACACATGTCTAAACTCAACTTAGTACCAATACGAAATGGAATATTTACTAGTTTACAGTCCTGCATATTAAACCTTTGCAAAATAGTGTTAACATACTTGCTCTGACTTAACCAAAGCTTTCTGTGAATCCGATCCCTAATGATTTCCATCACAAGAATATATTTAGCATCCCCTAAATCTTTCATATCAAATGTGCTAGAAAGCTAAGTTTTAAGTTCCCTAATCATTGGCTTATTGTTACCAATGAACAACATATCATCCACATATAAGACAATAATCAGTATCTGATCATCAATAACTTTAAAATAAACACAGTGATCCTCATCACTTCTAACAAAACCCATATTTAATGCAAATGCATCAAACTTCTGGTACCACATCCTAGGTGATTGTTTCAAACCATATAGAGACCTCTTTAACCTGCAAACCAAGTGTTCTTTTCCTTTCACAACAAAACTGTCAGGCTGTTGCATATAAATTTCTTCCTCTAGATCCCCATGCAAGAAAGCAGTTTTAACATCCATTTGTTCTATTTCTAAATCATAAGCAACAACAATGGATAAAATGAATCTAATAGAGGTTAACTTAGCAATAGGAGAGAATATTTCACCAAAATCAACTCCCTCTCTCTGGGAGTAGCCCTTGGCCACTAATCTGGCCTTGTACCGTTCCAACTTTCCGTTTGCACCAAACTTCTTTTTATATATCCACTTACAACCAATGGCCTTTCTTCCTTTGGGAAAACTAACAAGATCCCAGGTGTCACAGTTTTTCAAAGACATCATCTCATCATGCATGGCCTGCATCCAAGACTCACATTCTTCTGAAGAGAGAGCCTCCCTAAAAAGATCTAGGTTCATCATCAGTACATAACAAAGCAAATTTACAATGAAAATCAGGTGGGCTATACCTGTCAACTGGATTTCGTTGTCTTGTGGATCTTCTCAAAGGTGGAGTAAGAGGTTCCTCCTCATGTTCATCCTCATTGCTTTCAACTTCTTCTATTACAATGGATTCGTCAGAACTCTCTTCTTCTTCTCCATCTTCTTGTCCATCTCTCTATTCTTCCACATGTGCATCTTCTTGCTTAGTTTCAAAATGCACTGTTTTTGACTTTTCCTTTGGTTGCACATCTTCAGAGTTAGCTCTAAATTCCCTAAAAATAACATCTCTAGAAAATATCATCTTTCATGTTAGTGGATTCCAAAGTTTATAACCTTTAACATTTTCACCATAACCTACAAAGATGCATTTCTGAGATTTGGGATCCAATTTAGACCGCTTCTCTTGAGGCACATGAACAAAATCCTCACAACCAAAGACCCTTAAATGTGAAACTGAAGCTTTTTACCCAACCACATTTCATAAGGAGTTTTATCAACAAGAGCTTTACAAGGAGATCTATTAATTAAATAACAAGCAGTACCAACAGCCTCTGCCCAAAAGCATTTGTCTAACTTAGCACTACTTAACATGCTCCTAGCTCTTTCCATTAATGTACGGTTCATTCTTTCTGCTACCCCATTTTGTTGGGGTGTGTAAGGTGTAGTCTTTTGCCTAACAATTCCTGCATGTTTGCAAAACTCATCAAATTCCTTAGAACAATATTCACCCCCATTGTCAGATCTCAATACTTTTATCTTATAATCTGTTTGCTTTTCAACCAATGCCTTAAATTCCTTAAATTTGGTGAAAACTTCAGATTTTGAATGCATAAAATAAATCCAAGTATATCTTGAGTAATCATCAATGAAGGAAACATAATAACGAGATCTACCCAAAGAATCTGTATCCACTGGACCACACACATTCGAATGAATAAGTTCTAATAATCCATTACCTTTATTAGTTCCTTTAAGAAATGATGACCTGTTTTGTTTACCAAACACACAATCCTCACAAAAATAATTTTTACCAACAGAATAATCAGAAATACCGTCTACTAGTTTCTTATCAAGTATGGTCCTAAGACCTTTTTCACCAATGTTACCCAATCTATGGTGCCACAACATACATGCATTTTTAGCGCTAGTTACAAAAGAGGAGTTACAAAAAGTAGAGGCATGTAGCATAAATAAATTCCCTGTCCGAGATCCTTTAGCAACCACCAAACTTCCCCTTACCATCGTGCAACCAGACTTGTCAAATGTCACATGCATCCCAGAATCATTCAACTTGGAAACTGAAATTAAACTTTTTGGAAGTCCTGGAATATGTAAAACATCATCAAGGGTTTTAACCCTCCCATCATTGAAACACAATTTTACCTTTCCTTTACCAATAACCTTTTGTGAGCTATTATCACCCATGAAGACCTCTCCTCCATCATATTCTTTTTATGTATAAAACCACTTCTTATGAGGAGTCATATGGAAGGAAGCACCTGAATCAATAAGCCAAGCATCATTACAAACTGTGTTAGCTGAAATAATCAAAGCATCAGAATCACCGTTATCAGAGGACTTTTCCGTGGAGGAATCTGCATTCTTTTTCTTGTTTCTACATTCCTTCTTCACATGTCCCCATTTACCACAGTTCCAACACTTCACTCTGCTCTTTCCAGGGGTCTTAGATCGTCCTTTAGACTTATCCTTCTTCTTATCCCCTTTAGGCTCTTTCTCCTTGGGCCTACCTCGCACATGCAAGGCATCTTGGGAGCCACTGCGCATGGTCTTTCTCCTCATCTCCTCTGAAAGAAGTATGGGAATAATAGTATCCAACTTAGGTTCTGCACCACCACTTGTTATAGCAATAACTAAATTTTCCCAAGATTCTGGCAAAGAGCAAATCAATAAAATGCATTTATCCTCATCTTCTATTTTAACATCAATAGATGCAAGCTGACTTATAATCAAATTAAAAGCATTCAAATGTTCAGCAATAGATTCACCATCCTTCATCTTTAATGAATACAAACATCTTTTGAGATACAACTTGTTAGACAAACTCTTAGTTTGGTAGATTTCACCTATCTTCCTCCAAAGCTTGTATGATGTGTCTTCTGAAGAGACATTCAGGAGGACAAAATCTGTGAGACACAAATGAATAGTCCCTCGAGCCTTCTTGTCTAACTTATTCCAATCTTCATCTGACAAGGTTGAAGTAGATGGCTTCTTTTCAACTGAAACTGGTAACCACTGATCTCTTTCCTCAAGAAGGTCCTCCACTTTCAACTTCCACATCTCGTAACCAGTTCCATTGAACTTATCAATATCTAGATGAGAGGTGGAGGCCATGGTATGCAATCTTTCACAAATCTACAAAACCCACAACACAAAAGCTCCCACTACAGCAAAAAACCTTCAACACTCTAAAAGGAAAGCGTCCCTTCCTTAACAGAACCGTTAGCTCTGATACCAAATGTTGAAAAACAAGGTGAAGAAATATTGCAATATGAACTTAAATGTGTGAATGCAAATCTGAAATATGTAGATTAACCTTAGCCTTAGTGTGAAGAAAGAATGAGAGAGAGAGATAGAACCATATAACACATGCAACAACAGATTTACGTGGGAGAGCGAGAAGGGAAAAAACTCCACCACCCGAAAGAGAGCAAGTATAATACTAATAATAAATGTACATGCAGCAATAGACTTCTCTTATCATTCATATGAAATCAATGACACCTTGTTACCCACAAGCTGAATTCTTAATAACACACTAGCTCCAAGGCCCCAATTTATAGAGATTTGTGAGGATGAAAGCCATGTGGTTTCACCAAACAATAGGCAGCAATGCCACCTAGAAAACCATACCTCCCTCCTTGGGAAATGGTCAAAATACCAAAATAGCCTCTTACAGATGCTCTTCACGGCTGTCATAAAAGGCATCTTTATGCATGGTAGCACGGGGTCCTAAAATAGCATATTACTGTCATAGAGGATACGTCATCTTGTCCTTAGCATCTTGTGACAACTTGCATGCATGTCATAGATTCTCTTACAACACCCTATTTTGACCCACAACCTTATTTTAGAAGATTCCAAGGTGGGACACCTAGCTAATTTGTCCTTTTCCATAAGGATAAACGGTAACGGTAACACTGCATTTATATAGTCTCTTTCACCACTGTTGGTCAAACAATTTCACCTCTTATGGGTAAATGTACAAAACACTTTAGGAGAATAATAAAAATAAAGGATTTATAAGGTTGATGACACCTAAATCCTAACAAAAGAAACCCTCAGGATCATGCTGCCACTTTGGACCACATCTCAAATGATAATCCTCAAAGAATTTCTCAAAGTGCACCCAACCTCCTTTTGAAAAGGCAAAATTAGATACCACTATATAATCAGGGAAAAATGTTCCCTTACCCCTCCCTGTGAGGTTGTCCTCATGGATGCAACCTATCTGCCACATAACTTTTGTAAACCCCACTCTTGGTGGCACATTGTATGGCAGTATATGAGGGGCTCCTTGAAAACCATATACCCTCAAAACAGTGCTGACTGGGTATGGGATAATGTCACCCCAGTTATGGTTGACTTTTAATTATGGATTCCTCCCCTTTTTCCTGAGGAAATCATGTAATTCCTTAGGAATCATAGGTAAATTCACCATCAATCTAGCCCTCAATTTGGTAGCAAAACAATTATCAAATTGCACATAACTAGTGCTTTCCTTATTACAAGATAAATTTGTAGCCCATATATGTATTGGCAATCTTTCTCCATCAACCGATTGCCTTAATTTCATCTTCTCAGAGAAGAAGTCAAAATTCTTGAATAAAAACATATGCATCAGCGTAGAATACCAAAAGAATTGAGTGTCAGTATCATTTTTCTGTAGCTTTGACAGCCCCTCATGTATCCTCTCAACCAAGAAAGAAGCAAAGTCATATGTGACAGAGAAGTTAGGGTGTTGTATTTGCACCCCCATGAACATGTATGCAATGGGCATCACTGCACCAATACTGAAACCCAAAATCTGACACAATGAACAAAAAGTGACCAGGAAATGATTTGCAAAACAATTTAATCTAAAAGGTTCCTAGTCACTGGGGCTGATATGAAATCTTGAACCTCCTGCCCTAGCTAGATGAGGTGGAAGCAATTTAGCTCTGAAAAGAGACTTCAACTTTGCATATTCCTACTTCATTTCCTCAAGGTTGATAGGCACCACGTCCTCACTTGGTTCACTCAAGTCAAAAATCTGCTGAATATCATCTCTGTTAATGCTTAACAAAACCTTTCCATCATTATCCCTAATTACCCATGTGACAGGGTCATATCTTGCAGCGACTACCCTAAGCAGGTCTACATTAGGGAAAAAATTCAGTACCACCAGCTTCCCCATATCATACATCCATCCATTTGAAAAATGGTTAGGATAATTCCTCTGTCCATACCACAATCTGAACATTTCCAAACTCATGAGAGGAACCCTAGCATCGGCTACGTTGGAACAATTGTATACTAACCCCTCCCCTAGGATTTTCCTTCGCATCAGAACCAATCCCTTCTTTCTATCATTCATTGACAAGGGAAATTGATCTAGGAAATCATCATACAGGTTTCTTTTTAAATAGTCAATCTAGCCAGAATGTTGCTTGGGTGGTGCCATCTCGAAAAAACTAGGGCTTCTTATAACTTCACACTTCAAATAGCTAGGACTAACCAAAGATATAAAATTACAGAACAAAATATTGTAATTTTTCACCATTTAAATAAACTATAGCCCTAAAATGTTTATCAACAAGCCCTATGATAAGTACAACAAATATTTTCCTTAATTCAAGCATAGAGTGACCGGGAAACACAAAAATTAACTCACAGCTCTTTTCGTAGAAATCCAAAATTCTGGTTGTCAGAGTTCACAACCTTGCTCTCAGCTCTGAAACTTCTTTGCAAAATACTTGAATGCTTTGTGAGACATATAAAGCAGGAGAATTGATTTTATTTTGATCAAATTGTGTCAGTAAATGTCTCATCCACCATTAAAGCTCACTCGTGCGCTGCATGAACGACTCCAACCATATTTGATGCAGATTTAAATTTGAGCCGTCGATCCTTCATTTTGATCAAATCATCAATGGCTACCTTCAAAATAGGCTAACACAATCACCAACATGGCCATAAGGGGCCCACCATACCATACACTACGAAGGAAGTCCACATGGTGGTTGCTCGCGATATCACAATCAGTAAAAATCTTGCAACTTCGGATCATGCGATGGCGGGCAATCATAGATCTTGAGCATCAATGATCTCATTCCTTCAACATAGTCATCGGCCCTATCATTAACCCTTGAGCAACTTTTCCATCAAGATTATAACACATTAGTCGATTTGAATCACGTGCATCTTAAGAGCACTTTAGTAACCTACCTTTTAATGTATTTAAGGCTGGATTAATGTTCCATGATATTTCCCTTATTCTTTTGGCTTCATCAGATGAGACACGTAGCGACCACCCATGATATTGCGATCGACCAAAGCACTGTGGTGGGGCCATTGCGGGATGGCGGGGAATGACTGAGATCAAATGGTAGTTGATCAACGGTCGTGCAATTTCATCCCCCAGAAGGACATGTGGCACCCGTCTGGGATATCACAATCAGTAAAAATCCTACAGCTTATGATCACGTGATGGCAGGCAACCGTTGATATTTGACGGAAATTTGATCAACGGTAGCGCGAATTCGATCCCTTCTACAAAATAAAACATTCATTAAAAAGGATGAGGGGACATCACTATGCCAATGGTAAACAATGACATAAGTTGTTTTTAAAAAGATGAAACACAGGGCCAACCAAGACTTAGGAAATAAAACCCTGCGGAGGAAATAAAGTATTAAAATCAAAGGGACTCGGCCTAGACAAACCGATATGACATAAGTTGTTTTAAAACCCCATCAAAAGTAACAGCGAAATAGAACCCATCCAAAGCATGAAATAAACATTATGGTTTTACATGAAGACAAAGCTAAAACCCCAACCCTTATAAAACTCGAACACCATGAAAGACCAGAGACATAAAGCAAAGCATGAGTGAAAAACACAGAGCAAAATACTGAAGTTCCATCAGTGGCTCCATTTGGGGATGTTCATTCCACTGGAATGAAGTGAGAATTCAAAATCTCAAGTAGAGCAGACCAAGATGCAGAGACGACCAAAAAGGGACTGTTCAGACAAAACAACCCCAACTGTGTACAAAATATATACAAAATATACAAACCTAAACTACTGTTCATGGAAAAGAATACTTCAAGTGAAGTATAACTTCAAGAACTATCCATGAACTGGCAGTTCTAGAAGATCTCCTATCATATCTTGGAGGAAGTACGAATCTTCACCCCACTTACCATTAATAAAAAATGGACCCAACCAGATTGCATCAAATTTCCCATGTTTCCCTTTATCTTCCAGTCTGACATTCCACATTAAAACCAAATCTCCATCTTTGAAACTCCTTAGAGTTGCCCTCTTATCATACATATTTTTTACTTGCAACTGCAACTTTGCATTTCTCTTTTGGGCTTCCCTCCTAGTTTCATTTAATTCTATAAGAGCTTCCACTCTCAATTGCATCTCATCATCAATTTCATTATCATACATCTGGACAAACTTATACATTTCCATTAAGTTATTTTGGGGCAACCTAGCATTTATCCCATCAACCAAGTCAAATGGAGCACAACTTATTGCCTTCTTCATAGTTACCCTATTTGCCCAGACTGCTAATCTTAGCTTAGAATCCCAAGCCCTTTTATTCTGATCCAGGATTCTTTTAATAATCTTCATCAAGCTTTTATTGCTTGACTCTGCTTGTCCATTTCCCTGTGGGTGGTATGGTGATGAATAAGAAATTTGGATGCCATGCTTCTCACAAAACTCTATGTATTCCTCAGATCTAAAACACATTGCATTATCTGACACAATCCTTTTTGGACATCCAAATCTAGTCAATATGTTGCTCATCAGATCCTTTAATGTGTTTACAACCTCTGCACCAATATCATAAACAACATTAACAATAACAAATAATCTCATTTAATATCTCAACATAATAGGATAATATCGAATAGAATTGGCTATTCATCGACATTATCAGCTATTTGGACCATAAGATAACTACAACACAATTCCAAGATAAAATAGGTCATTGATTTGCAATTTTTAGCAAGCTATAGGTAAAGACGAACAAATACTGAATCATACAACTTAGATCAGTGCCATATATCCATTGTGGGAGTCAAATTCATAAGTATTCAAGAGTTTATGACAGATTAACACATAACATATACGATCCTTGATAGCATTGCATTGCAATCTCATCAATATGTATTCTAACCCAATACTACTTATCAAATCCTTATACAGAACATATCTGCCTATAATCCCATTTAAGAATTTTAATTAATTGCCCTTGTCAACAAATGATAGGAAGAATGGATTGGTTTTGATGTGAGGAAACACCCTAGGGGAGGGATTAGAGTATAATTGTTCCAACATAGCCTAATGGAACACTAGATCTTTGCTCATGCTTGGGAAACCTTTCACCAAAAGATGCCATGAATGCACCTTACCCAAAGTATGCTTTAGGACCTGCATGCATACAAACACAAGGATTGTCATTTATCACCTTGCAGTAGTGGTACCTAAGATGATGGTACTACCCCTCCCTTGGACATTGCTCTCTTCTTACAATTGGATGCATCAATCCTTTTGATTTTGTCAAAAAGATATGAAATGATTTCTAAGCAATGCCTTATTGGGTCAATGAGATCACCAAAAGTCTAGGACTTGTCAAATGAAGGTATATTATTGACACCTATCCCTTTTCTATTCACTTGTTAGGACTTAGTAATGACTATCCAAAGAGAAAATGAGATAGTGGCAACAACCATTTATATTATTTATCTCACTGCAATCCATTTCATGGCTATAGTCATGTTGTCACACAGTGCAGATTTATTTTTTCAAATTCATAGATAACATGAAGACAAACCTGTAGCCTTTAATGGTACTGCTCTTATTCATGACTATTCTCTGTTCCCTTTAAGCACCATGATTTATGATGGTTTTTATGCTGAATATCTTCATTAAAACACCCTTGTGCAAGTATATTCCTTCACTATTATAGGCTATTGTTGGAATGGATGATCAATGGTATGAAAAGGTAAAAATACAACTATGCTTTGCTTCCTTCACTACTTGTTGCTGATTGTTGATTGTTGTTCATATGCACTTGTACCATTGTAATGCTTGATGTCCTACATGAACCTGCATGGCTCTCTTGTAGCATAACCTCATAGTTGTTGTTCATATACACTTCTACTATGGCCTTGGCTTCCAAAATGAGACATCTCCTGAATCATAACTGCTTAATTTTCATTTATAACTTTTTGTTTCTTGTATGCAATCATGATCCATGTTGGATCAATCATGATGACCAAAACCCCTACATGAAAGGTTATGAGCATAGAAATTTTACCTCGATCACATGATATGAGGGTTCCATTGCTGTCATAAACCTCTTGTAATGACATGTTTTCAATAGGCATATTATTTGTGTCAACTAGAGTTGTTGTTTCTTGAATGTCTTTTCCTTTTATGCCTTTCCTTAAAACATCATGCATTGAATGTTATCTGGCAACTTGTTCGCCTAATGTTTGATTGTGAAGGCCTTGAATAGAGCCTTGTGCAACTTTAGATTTTTTTTGCTGTTGTTGTCCTTCATGAGACCATTGTAGCATGCATTGTTGGTTGTCCTTATCAATGACAATGACCTTTACCTATTGCATTCACTTTCACCAGTACACCCATGAATGAATAATATCAATCCCCTTTGCCTCTTGTAGCTCTTGCAAAGGTGTTGTCCTTGTACTTTTATCATGACCTTGATTCAACCATTGCTCTTCTTTTGTTATGTGTAATAAATACACATAGTCTCCTCATTTTATCTTTATTGGACAGCCACCTGTCACATATATGGGTGACCTAACAACTCACCTTCCTATGTGATGTGTGACTGTCCAATAGGGTTATGGTGAGAGGGGCTTGACAACAACTTGAAATGCTTCCTCATTATTTAATAGATGCATAATTGAACTTGATGCATCTATGAAATCACTTCCTTTATAAACAAATCATGGATCTTCTTAAGAAGATTGAAGGACATATCAACACAGTATGTTGCATCTTTTGAATATGTTATTAGGATTAGGGTTAGTGTTATTATTAAATTAGGGTTAGAATTATGGTTCAATTGTGCTAGGGTTTAATTAGGGTTAGTGCTTATTAAGGGTTAGGTTTTAAATATGATTCAATTGGGGTTAGGGTTCAATTAGAGCTATGATTTAGATGGGCTTAGGGTTAGGGTTAGAAATAGTGTTTAATTAGTCTTAGAGTTAAAAATAAGGTTCAATTAGGCTTAGGGTTAAAATTATGATTCAATTAGGGTTAGGGTTCAATTAAAGGTAGGATTATTTTTCAATTAGGGTTATGATTCAATTATGGTTAGGGTTTTGGTAAATTATAATTATCTCACATATATGAGTTTGGGGTTAGAGCTAGGATCTTGATTTAATTAAGCTCTGGCTTAAGGTTAAGGTTAGGGTTTAAGTAAGCTCAAGGTTAGGGTTAAGGTTAAGGTTAGGGTTTTATTAGGGTTATAATTAGAGTTAAGGTTGTCATGAGAACTATGGTTAGTGTTAAACTAAGGATTATAAATAGCATTAGAATTATGGTTAGGGTTAGAATTATAATTAAGATTATAATTAGGGTTAGAATGAGAAGGGTTAGGATTATAATTGTACATAGACTTAGGGTTGGGATTAGCATTAGGGTTAAGGTTCGGTTAGGTTTACCATTTAATTAGAGTTGGGGTTCTAGGATAAAGCTTGGGTTCAATGATAGGGTTAGGGTTGGGGTTAGAGTTAAAGTTCAATTACAAATAGGGTTAGGGTTCAATTAGGTTTAAGGTTAAGGTTAGATTAGGTTATGATTCAATCTCAAAATAATTCTCCCTCTAACTCTAACCCTAAACTTAATAAATAAAACACTGGCCACCCCAACCCCTAACTATCTCTTCATGTTCCTTCCATCTTTCATATTTATTCCATCTACTATATATATATTATTCCATATCCCTCTCTTTCTCTCCTCCTTTCCCCTCTATCTCTCCCCTCACCCTTAACTCTAAACCCTTAAAACCATCTACCTCTACCCTTAACCCTCCCCTCTATCTCTCTCCTCCGTCCCTATCTCTCTCTCTTTCCAAGGTATCTTCCAGTATCCCTGCCCCTCTCCCTCTCTTGGGTCTCTCTCACTCACTCCTCCCTTTATCTCTCTCCATGACCCCTTAATAGGCCCTTAGCCATAGGCCCTCTGCCTCTCATTAATCTCTGTCTCTCCACTCCAGATCCCTCTCCACCCTTCCCTCCATTTCCACTGTCCCTCCTCCACCCCCTCCCTCTCTCCTCTATCCCCTACCCTTAACCATTTCCCTGCCATAAAACCATTCAAACCCTCCACCCTCTATCTCTCTCCCAATACTCCCTCCCTCCCTCTCTCTCTCTCTCTCTCCTAAGTCTCTCCACTCTACCCTTAGCCCTCTACCCTTAACCCTTAAATCCTTAAATCCTCTACCCGCTATCTCTCTCCCACTCCCTCCTACCCCCTCTCCCTCTCTCAGGTTTCTCTCTCTCACTCACTCCCTCCATCTCTCTCCCCTATGATGGAACTTTATATTTTTGCTCCTTATGTTCCATTCCTACCCTACCTGGTGTTACTGGTCTTTCATGGTGTTAGAATTTTCCTTGGGTTGTGTTAGAACTGTAAAATTTTGAAAATTTCATGGCTACACATACCCATTAGTTCCCAAAAAATGCCCATACCATAAGCACATGAATATATTTTGCATACCAAATTTTCCCATATTTTATCATTTGGTCCCATAGAATCCATCTAACCCTAAGTATTTTAATGTATAATTCATATTGGCAAGAGATGGTGAGGGTCTCCCCAATCCATAAAGCATTCTATACTAATATATATCTTTTTGTAGTCTATTAGAAATACATCGGCAAAGTCTCACCGATGTTATTCCATTTGGTAATACACATCAGCATGATGCAGTTTGCAGTCTTAGCGACACAGGGGTCCTATCGACAAAACAATGGTCAACGGTGTAAGTCATAACGAGCTTATTTGTGTCTTACCGATCGTGGTATAATTCTGGAGCATCAAAAAGGAATCTATAATATTCTCAACAAGTTTCCTAGAAAAGTGGATCTTGTCGGTAGTATATTGTCATCGGGGTGAGTTTGAGGAAGTCTTGCTAACCCACCATATCGTTATAGCAGATTACATCAATAGGGGGACTTAGCAAAATTCATAGTCTCGCCGATAATGAAATTCATCAGCTAGACTTGAGTCATTAGTGTAATGTCCTAGAGCACTCATTTGGTTTCGTCAATAAGGCAAGAGAAGATTATGTCGTTGTCATCGATATGAAGTCTTGGAGTTCTGTTGACCCCCAGAGTCACAACGATATGTTTGATTTTTGGTGAGACAAGCTTTGTCAAAGAGAGCTAGGAAGCTCATGCAGAATGAAGTTCCATCGGCAGGAAAACCAGTGTGTCTCGGTGATTAGAAAGAAAACTGAAGGGAATATCTCGGTAAGACTTGAGTAGTCGGAGGAATGTTTGCCGACCCCTTTAGCCACAACAATACTCAAGATTGAAGGCATGGAGTGTCGGGGAGATTCGTGATGTCAGTATGACTGCATGACTCCATAGCGAAATATGATCTATTGGCTATCGGTCAGACTCAGAACATCGATGAGACTATGGGACACCAAAGTGATATGTGATATGTGGTGATCAGAGTAACATTGAACATCGGCGGAACTGCATGTTGTCTTCACAGGTGTTTAGTGAATGTTTGGAAAGGCTCGAATACAATAGATCACCAAGATTGGAATACGAATGGACGTGACCTTTCATGTGGCTAATATATAAATACCCATTTTTGACAGCGAAAGAAAGGGCAGAGATCGAATAAAGATAGTAGGATATAGAATGCTTATAATTTTTTTGAGACTATGATGCATGTAAAAAAAAATGGAGATTTCAATTGAGTTTATTTGATTTGGTGGCATTTTTTTCTAGTTTCAGTTGTTTGTTGTGTTAATTAAAAGTATTACTAAAGTTGTCTCCAAGGTTGATGTTTTCTAATTGTTTAAACTGATATATCAAGGATATTTTTTTAGTTTATCAGTGCACACTTGTTGTATCTATATGGTTGGATTAATTGGTTCTTTCAAGGAGAGATTAAATCCTTTTAGTAAATCATAGTAATTAGGGAATCTCATTTGGATTATTAAGAAGAACACAGTAGTCACATCCTTGCATGTTTATACTAGTTATAAACTTAAAATTGTATGCCAAACAATTTGAGTATCTCCCAAAAAAAGGTTATTCATTTCAGATTATCATTTGAACTCTGTATACCCAATAAGGCACTAGTCTCTACCATCCTACTGTTTAGTTTCATTCATTTTTTCATATGAACACATTATTTTAGCCTTGATATTGCTTATACAATTTGTACCAAAATAAAACTCATTTATCCACTCCTATTTGCCACTGTTATAGGTACACCCACCTAGGTCTAGTAGCACCTGAAGAGTAGAAGGTCTAAATCATTTGGCCTTGTCTGTTACCCTGAAACGTATCAAGAGATTGGCAACCTCTTGAGGTATTTTTCTTGCATTTTTGAGAGCTAATAGGTTGGTGGTTTTAGCTTTATTTTCATATAAAACCCTTGTGTTTATTTTATGCCTTGGTTGGGATCTATTTCGATGTTATTTTTTGAGGGGTTTTAAAATGACTTATGTCATGTCGTTCCGTCTAGGTTGAGTCCCTTTGTTTTAATATTTTATTTCCTCTATAGGGTTTTATTTTCCTAAGTCTTGGTTGGCCCCGTGTTTCATCATTTAAAAACAACTTATGTCATTGTTTACCATCCACCTAGTGATGTCCCCTTGTCCTTTTAATAAATGTTTTGTTTTACAGAAGGATGAAGTTTGTACGACCGTTGATCAACTATCGTTTGATCTCAGCTACTCCCCGCCATCCCACGATGACCCCATCACACCACTTTGGTTGATAGCGATATCACGAGTGGGAGCCACGTGTCCTATCTAGTGAGGCCGAAGGTGATAAGTTTGGTTGATCGTCGATCAATTGTCATCAGACATTAACGGTTGCCCACCATCGCATGATCAAAATTTGTAAGGTTTTTACTGATCGCAATATCATAGGCAGGTGCCACATGTCTCATCTAATGAAGCTGAAGGAATGAAGGAAATACTGTGGTAAATTAATCCAGCCTTAATACATTAAAAGGTGGGTTAATAAAGTGTTCTTGAGGTGCACATGTTTTAAATCAACGGATATGTTATAATCTTGATGAAAAAGCTGCTCAACGGTTAATAATAATGTTGGTGACCGTGTTGAAGGAACAAGATCACGAATGCTCAAGATCTATGATTTCCTACCATCATGTGATGCAAAGTTGTAAGATCTTTACTGATTGTGATATCGCAGGTGACAACCACATAGACTTCCTTGGCAACGTATGGTGTGGTGGGTCCCTTATTGCCACATTGGCGATTGTGTCAGCTTGTTTTGAAGATGATTGTTTGATGATTTGATCTAACTGAAGGATTGATGACTAAAATTTAAATCTGCATCAAATATGGTTGGAGCCATTCGTGCAACATGCGAGTGATCTTTGCTAGCAGATGAGACATTTGCTGGATGATTTGATCATCCATTCTATTAAATTCTTGGGTCATTTCTGCTAACGATAAATGGGTAACTAAATATTTAACTGAGGAAGAATAAAAGAATAATATGTAAATGGATCACTCACTCACTCGCTCTATCTCTCTCCTTAATGAAAGTGCGGTAGGCATAAGCCATGTGGATGCTCATGCCTTTTTGTAGGCTGGGTAGCCATTGCCCCACCATGCTACTCGTTGCCGAGGAGATCCACGTGGTGCCCGCCCATGATATCACAATCAATAAAGACCTCACAACTTTTGATCACGTGATGGCGGGCAACCGTGGATCTAAACCATCAACAATCCTGTTCATTGAACATAGTCGCCAAGCTTGTTATTAACCATCGAGCACCTTTCTACCAAGATTATAAAATCTTTGTTGATTTAAAACACGTGCATCTTATAACTACTTTAGTAACTAGTGGCATAATGTATTAAAGATGCATCAAAGTATTTATCATTCCTTCGGCTTCACCAGATGAGACATGTGGTGCTCGCCCATGATATCATGATCAACAAAGATAGTGTGGTGGGGTCATCGCAGGATGGCGGGGAACGATTGAGATCACACAATGATTGATCTACGTCCATGCAAACTTGTCCCTCTGCAAAATAAAAAAAATTATTAGGGGAGAGGGCCCATTAGTCATGCGGGGTCCAATAGTCACACACTCAATCATGATGATAATACCCAGTCTTACCACATATTTATACTATATATTGTAAATAAACAGTCCAAATGTAAATAAAGAAAAAACCAAATGTTGATAAAAAAAAATGAACCCATACTTGAACACATGAGAACCTCTAAATGTTATATGAAAAAAACATAAATACATTCATGAAGAAGTGAAATG
>VDFB02182326.1:0-41148 GCA_007258455.2 Sequoia sempervirens
AAAAAATAAAAAAAATAAAAAAATGTAGACTAATTGATGCTATGCAGTCCTGTTCCTTGTTACCAACAAAGGCCCCTTGAATATTATAGTTATATCAACCACTGAGTGATAATAGCATTATTGAGAACCAATTACTAGGACCTTGGGAGTTAGGTCACCATGTGTTATCTTTCTCTTTCAGGAGAAATAGAGTAGTAATATTCTGTTTAATGTTATTGTGCTGCTTTGACCCTCAATAGGAAGGAGGAGGGCATGGCATCAATAAATGAGAGAAAGAAAGCTACCATTTATGCCATCCCAAGAGATTCAACATAGTTCAAGGTATATTTGAAATAGGAAGAATGCATTGGGAGATAAGAATGAGAAGGATAAGAGGAGGTAGCAGTGAAATTAGGTAGATAAGAGATGACCATGCAACAAGAAAAACTAGTATATAGTGCAACCTTTGACTTGTAAATCTTTTTTGTTGAATGAAATATGGAAGATAGTGAATTTTATTATGTAGATGATAGATAAAAGGGGCAGAAAATATGCAAATTGAGAGTGGTAGCATGGAGGATTGGAGAGAGTAGTAGGGGTTGTGCCCACATAACTGAATTTTTTAAAGAAAATATAAATGCAATTTGGAAAATATGGAGGGCACACACAAATTAATGGAAGTGGGATAATAGATAAAATGAAGGTTGCGTTGGAATTGGGGGTAATTGAGTGGGTGGATAGAGAAGAGAGCTACCAGTTGAGATGAGTCAATCCACAAGGTATGGCATAAATGCATTGAAATCACTTCTTGAAGATGGGAGGCTATCTAGCATGAGGAAAATATTGAATGGATGAAGATTAATAGAGGTAGAATGGAGAGGCATACAAAGGGGTGATGGGGTTTCCCAAGAAATGTAATGTATGTTTCATGAAATTTGAAATGAATAAATGTATTTGAATTTTCTTTAAAATTTGAATAAATTAATGTTGTGTAATATGAATTCGATTGAAATTGACAAATGAAATTGTTGATTTGAATGTAATTATCTATGGAGTTTTTTGTAATATATTCTTTTGTGAGAGTTAGACTAAGATAGTGAATGAGTGATTGTTATTTTATTCATCAAATGGTATGAAATCCAAAGATCTCGAGTGTGTGAACAGAGTGTTGATTGTGAGGCAGCTCGCACCAGGACCTACAGGTGGAGAAGGAAGTGAGTAGAGGTTTTGGGGGCATAAGCAGATCACCGATCATGAGGCAGCTTATGATAGAACCTATGGATTGAGGAATAATTATTGGGGAGCTCAAAAGTATCATTGTAGGTGTGTGAAGTACTGAGTGATTGAGGGTTGGAAGGTGTAAAAAAGTTGTTGTGGTAGTGGGAGATTATAGTAGATGAAGTGGAATCTTTGTGAGGATCGAGGTATGATTAGAACATAGAGGTTGCAAGGATTGAGTTGCAGTGAAGACATGCTAGAGGAGGGCATGTAGAGAAGAGGAAGTATTTGGTGGAGGAGGTCAGGCTATTTGGAGGAGGAGGTTAGGCTATCAACGATGGAGTTTTTTGTAGATTGTTTGCAATCTAGAAGGGTGATTCTATCACTCAACTCCACATTTGTGAACCCATGCTCACAAATTTTCTTACTCGACGTGTCTGATGTAGGAGCAGCTAGGTCCATAGGAAATTGGCATCAACTAATTTTTTTTTGGTTTGGTTTTGTTGCTTTTCTTTTGGTTATCTTTCTCTGTGGGCAACTCAATTTGGTTTCGATGACCATTTGGTGACATTGTTGTCATTTAATTGATAAAATTTCATATTTGACTTCTTCTAAATTTCATTCTTTTGGATTGGATCTCAATTAAATTTCAGTCATCATATGAATAAAAGGGGAAATATATGAAGAAATTAGAAAGGCCAAACTTATCACAAATCAAATATATATTAATTGGAAATAATAAAATAGTGAGTGAATGGACTCACAAAGGGCAGGAAAAGTCATGGTAATGTAGGTAGAAATGAAGAGTTTCACTCAAGAGTTTGAAGATACACTAGACAATATAAAATTTTAGATTTGGTATCATGAGGAGGCACCTAGGTGAGGAGGAATACCCATGCCAAGTTCAAAGGGGGATTATTAATGTTTGAAATTTGAGCAGAATAGTGTCATATACAAAGGAGGGGTGCGATGGAAGGAGGAGGGAATGAAATCAGTAAATGAGAGAAATAAAGCTACCATTGATGCCAGCCCAAGAGATTCAACATAGTTCAAGAAATATTTGAAACATGAAGAATGCATTGGGAGATAAGCATGAGAAAGATAAGAGGAGGTAGTGGTGAAATTAGGTAGATAAGAGATGATCACGCAGCAAGAAAAACTAATATATAGTGCAACCTTTGACTTGTAAATCCTTTTTGCTAAATGAAATATGGAAGATAGTGAATTTTATTATGCGGATGATAGATAAAAGGGTAGAAAATATGCAAATTGAGAGTGGTAGCATGGAGGATTGGAGAGAGTAGTAGGGGTTGTGCCCACATAACTGGATTTTTTTATGCAAATATAAACGAAATTTAGAAAACATGGAGGGAACACACAAATTAATTAAAGTGGGACAACAGATAAAAGGAAGGTTGTGTTGGAATTGGAGGTGATTAAGTGGGTGGATAGAGCATAGAAGCTACCAGTTGAGATGAGTCAAGCCACAAGGTATGGCATAAATGCATTAAAGGTGTTTCCTGAAGATGGGAGGTTGTCTAGCATGAGGAAAACATTGAATGGCTAAAGATTAATGGAGGTAGAATGGAGAGGCATACAGAGGGGCGATGAGGTTTCCTAAGAATTGTAATGTATCTTGCATGAAATCTGAAATAAATAAATGTATTTGAATTTTCTTTAAAATTCAAATAAATGGATGTTGTGCAATCTGAATTCAATTGAAATTAAAAAATGAAATTGTCGATTTGAATTTAATTATCTGCAGAGTTCTTTGTAATCTATTCTTTTGTGAGAGTTGGGTTAATATAGTGAATGAGTGGTTGTTCTTTTCTTCATCAAAATCTAAAACTTGCAGTCTATAGAGAAAATTAATGAAATTTTTGACTAAACTTTGACCACTAAATTAAAGAATCTATTTTAATTCCAATCATTAATTACAAAGAACTAACCCTAGGGTGATCCCACAATACTAGTTTACAATTTTTGGCCAAACTAGACATTGAATTGATTTTTTAAACTAAATCTTCACTTTCTGGAACTTATAGCTACTAAACCATGAGGAATTTGAAGATGATGCAAACTAGTGATTTGTGAAATTTTTTCTATAGATTCTAAATATAATTTTTTTAAATTTGTTTGAATCAGATTGCATTTATTTTTCCATCTCCTTCGAAAACTAGTTTTTATTAGTAAACAACATTTTTAAAGAGTGATGCTCACCGTAAACAACATAAATTTTTTCTATGAAGGATAAAATTCTAATTTTTCAAATTTAGCTTTGTAACTACGATATCTAGCATGTTCATTTTTTTTCATAGAGTTTTATTGTGTAACGCCCCGTCACGTAAACCCCAAAGAACAACTAAAAACACAACAATTTTTTTTTTGAAAACATAGAGAATAAACACTAAGTTTACCAATGCAACTAACATAGCTAATGATTACATGTTAAACATCTAAGTCCCTTGGGGTACACGAGGTGACATTACGTAATCTATCCCATAACAAAGTTGATAAAAGTAATTACCAATTCTACTAACGTAACTCATTCATTCACATGTCTTCATTTAACATTTATTAAAGATAAGCAATAAGACAAGAATATGCCATATAGAAACCATACATGCATTCATAATAGATTTTTATTAGGAAATATAAAGAACATATTTTCTCAAATATAACACATTCTTAATGATATTAACAATTATGATTCAAGAATGAATTACATAATGTGATTATACATTACATCAATCTACAAGTACATCTCATTGAGAAATTACTCAAGGTTACATCATAAGTCTACCCATTCACATGGGAAGGTAATAAATCAATACACAATATAATAGAAGTACAAATACACATATGGAAACATATAAACTCTAGATCAAGCTGTCTCTGCAAACTTTGCACTGAAAGGTACAACTGCAAGATAGGGAACCCAACGGGGTGCGTAGCACGTTCCACCCGACCACCCCCGTGCTAGGAGTAAATAAGAAAGGGTCCTCGACCAAGAACATCAAAACACATACACAAGACTAAACTCCAAGCATGGACAACTAAAACACTCATAAAGGGAAACATAACATCAAAAGACCACTTCCAATACATAACAACAATAAATCACCAAAACATATCACTAGACCACTTCCAGAGGTTAGCAATAAAAACAACTCAAGGGAATACTAGAGGAGAGTGTCATCACACAGTCCTAAATGGGTTATCCTGACTGCCTATCTCTAGGCGTTGGCCCCCATCTATGGTTATCCTGACAACCTTTCTAGGTGCCGGCCCCATAGGGTGACTCGTGAGGAACCGTTAACCTCTCATGGAGACGAGGCAATGATCTTGCCAACCACGACCTTCTCAGCCCACCTTTAGTCTGTGAAAACACTAATAGGTGAACGAGGCATCCAAAATTATCTTGTTAATGTTTAACTACCCACCCCCTAATTAATTAATTAGGTTATCACTTATTACTCAAACTCTAACGTGGGTTATCTTGACAGCCCCTTTGTGTGTCGGCGCCCACGTAGAGCCACTCTCCCTAGAACCCGAAACATAACATAGAATTCCAAGGGGTTGTACCCACAAATACTCTAAAACACAAAATAGAACAATCGCGAGGCAAAACCATTATGCCAAAAGTCATATGAATCAACTCTCGTAAAAACGGGTACAACCCAAGTGTAAACTTAAAATCACAACTGTAGTCAAAATCAAGACAAGTATCAAATAAAAAGTTCACATAATAAACCACCATTTTCCCATGCCTCTGGAAGTTTAAAAAATAACCTTAACACCTATAGAAAGGTCAACTAATTTAAGGGACTTCACATGGTTTATAACCGAACTCAAGGAAATCAACAAAGAACTCAAAGAAAATCAAAGAATCTAAATATTTATTCAACATCAAGATTTTGTTAAAGAATACAAATTTACTTAACAATCACATTAAGATAATTCATTACACGAAATCCACCATGGAAGTTAATCTATCAGTTAACTCAAACTATTTCATTAATTAAAAACACTCGATTGGATTTGATAAAATATTTTCTTTCAATTTGTCCAGTAACAACATGAAGTCATTATAAATGACCTACGTATTATTTTTCTATAATTTTAACCAAGTGTATATATATATATATTATACATTTATTATCACAATTAATTTAACATTATAAAAATAATCCACATAATTATAATACATATATACATATATATACACACACACACACATATATACATATATAAGAATATATACATACATATATTAATACAAAATAACAAATTTAATTTAAATTAAATTTAATAAATCTAAAACTTTAAATATTAATTAAAAATGAAATTTAAATAAAATCTTTTTTTTAAAACAAATTGCAGCCTTGGAGGACTGTGTCCTCCCTAGGTGGGGATGCTGCATCCCCACCAAGGCTGTGCCCAATAGCCTATGGTTGCTGTGCGCAACCATGGTGGCTGCGCTCCGCCATGGGAGTGGGAGGTACGGCAGTAGCCGACCCTCCCCCCCATAAATATATTTTTTATTTTATTTTTATATATTTTTTATATTAATTCTTTTTTTTTTTTTTAAATATATATATTTTTAATTTGATTTCAGACAATCTGTATTGTCTGGAAAAATTACACACAGATTTCCTACAGGAACCAGAATTTACATAGAGTAAATTTTATTTTTATTATTTTTAAATTTTTTTTTCTAGACATATATATTAAATTGGAAAAATAGATTTAAATTATATTCATCTACAGGAAAACTGGATATGGGTTTTTTCCTAATTTTAACAGGAAGGTTTTCAATCCAAAACTTAAGAGGTTTCAAAATATCTCTACTATTTTTCCACTATGTTTTTTTTTCTATTGTTTCACAATAATTTCTTTTCCATGAGGCTCTCTGATTTTACTGTAAAAATTTCTACAAAGGAAACAAAGTAACCACGACAAAACTTCAACAGCCGAGAACAAAGTTTTTCTACAGAGGAAACTTTTAACAAAATTTTCTACTCAGAAACTATCAAAAAACATTTCTACAGAGGGTTATAACTAATTCACGACAATTTCCTCTTACACAGACAATTTCAGGCAATCTTTTGAAAACAAGAAAACAATTAAATAAATAGTAAAGGAACCTGTTTTCCTGAAGCTTGAAGGAATGAGGGTTGGAGCAAAGCTTCGCCTTTAGAGCTCACTTCTAAAACCTTTCCAGAATCTTCACCTCCAACAAGTTGCAAAATATGAGTCCAAAAACATATGCTGAAAACCTCCTCAAATTTTAACCAGAAACCCCCAAAACCCAAAAACTATTCTATAGCCAATTTTTTTTCCGTGAAGAAACTTCTTGCCATTCACAACATGCCAATATTCTCTCCGAGAATATTTTTAAACAAGGATCTTTATTAAATTCCCACTCACTCCCGTAAATACTCTAATTATAATTTAACTAATTAATTTTTTTTAAAATTATTTTCTTTTAATAATAATAAAGCATTATATGCTATTTAATTAATTTAAACTTAAAAAATTAATACCACTTACCTTATGCAAATTAAAAATTCTAATGAACTCATTAAAACATCTAATATTTTTATTTAAACTATTCACTCAATCAAGAACATTAATCAATTAACTTAACTATAATTATCTACAAATAACTATATCAATTAAATAACATTAATAAATCACACATAAAGTAAAGACTAATTAATTAACAAACATTTACATACTAAAATAAATAATCAACACTAACCCAAACTTAAACAAGGACGAGGTAGAGACAAAGACACCATTGGACTCACAACAAGGTGATGAACTTGGGACGAGGACACTTTCTTCTCAACTCCCTTTTCAACATCATACCCGTTGGGTTTATGGGACGTGCTCAAACCTGTCAAGCAGGTGGAGTCGGTGTCCAGTACCTGCATCCTGCATAGAAACAAATGTCAAGTAACATATAAATCTCCATTGTAGACACACCGTGAAAGGTAATCGCCATGTAGCAGGGCACTTGCGAGCAAGTGACGCCACTCTGTCATTTCACCAAGACTCACTAGAAAACACATCATAAACCATAGCAACATAGAATCACAACATCACCACATATATTATTAAAGAAACCATAACATAAGAAAATAACATAATCACCACATAATGTATCATCAAGCATCATAAGTAATGTCAAGTGCAACAAACCAACCAAACTATGAATCCACACACAACCAAAACCAGTGAACTGATCACCATCACAAACCAAGTACAAAATCAACACAAAAGAGTATCAACAACATGAGGGGTATCACATATCAAATATTTTTTTCTTAATCAATTTTTGAAGTCAAACTAATTACAATTTAGATATATGCAGACTGTAAACAACATAACTTTTTTAGTATGTATCAAAATTCAATTTATTTATTTTTACTGGATCAAGGACATCAATACCTAGCTAGGACATATTTTTTAGATTTTTTTTTTATAATCTACTATATTTCCACATGTGCAGAATAGAGAGGTTGATTTTCGGTGAAAAACCTACATTCACAAAAAATAAAAAATAAATATAATAATCAAATTAAATATATTTAAAATTATACTTTTTGAGAAGCTTATAATAAGGAATACATACTTACAAAACATAAATTTTAAATGAATTCATTTGATCCCCCAAAAGGTAAATCAAAAGTGGTTTTTTATTAGCATTTTGATAGGTGTAAAGGAGACTCCGTTATAGGCATGGTTTAAACTAGATGGGTTCTATCCAAGGGGGTTTGGTCTAAGGTGGTTTGATCAAACACTCTTCAATTGGAATCCTATAAATGGAACTTTTTAAGGCTTAAATCATTATATTTCCTAAAAATATGCGATTCAACAAAAATTAGGATGTCCCAAAAAGTGTAAACCACTGTTGTGGGATCACCCCCTATATAATTTTTTATAAGATTTCCAAAAATGTAATTTAAAAAAATATGAAAATTTTGATCTATAGAGAAAATTAATTCAAAAACATAAAATATCAATAAATTTAGAACACATACCTTCAAAGTCTTTTTTTTTTTTGGAGAGCTTGTCTAATACATACCTGAAAACCAAAAAACATTTAGATCCAAATTCCCACTGGTTTGGAAGTTATGATATAAACAAAATTTTGACCCAAATCATAGCTCTGATACCACTTGTAATGATATTTATTGAAAATAAGTATAAAAATCATAAATATAGAAGACCACTTCAAGAGGGTTACCTCCAATAATTAGATAATATGATATGAGTTCAATAATTTATGGTATGATGATATGGGAGAGAGTTCTCTTTCTTATTTATAGGATCATAACAACAAATTCACTCATTTTAAAGTCTTGAACTATACATCTCTTCATTTACCCTAGTGTCAGGTCATTTTATTTTGTGTATTAGTTCTTAATTCTTCTAGTCACAGGATCTTAGCCAATTGTTTTTTATCCTTGCTCCCTATTGTTAGTCTCCAATTGGTGAATGATACTCAATCCTAGTATTTCTATGGAGATTAACAACCTAGCTTCTTTTTTGTAAACCATAGTGTAAGGAAATACTCTCATTGTTCTTTTTGGAGTTATCCTATTGTCCTAGAGAGCATTATTTAAGTGTGTATGCCATCACTACTTGTATTTTACTCCCATTATCTTGCCAATTTTTATTTTTATAATTTTCCCATCCATTCCCTTATGGGTAGTATTTTTAGGATGTATATAGGTATATAGCATGTTTATGAGGCAATTGGGTGATTATGATACCATGAATACCTTAACATTATAAATGATGAGAGTTTTAGGAGTGCTAAATCTTAGAATCATATATTAAATAAAATAAATGACTACCAACTTCATTGCATTCTTTAATGCCCTAGCTTATATCCGTCTTTTTGAATTAGTCCATTACTATGATAATAAAATTATGTCTAAAACACTAGATGGTGGATTCATTAGACCATATCAAATCAATTTCCCACATAGCAAATGGTTGATATGTAGAAATGGGATTAAGAGGGAAGAGTGTCTTCTTACTGATAAAAATCAACAACTTTGGAAACTACACACCAAATTTTGTGTTTCCATAGATAATTGTGGCTAATAGTGCCCAACTCTCATGATATCAATAGTAGTGGTTTACATAGGGTAATGTCCAACTAATTACCCTTTATGAAAATCTTTTATGTTAGCCAAGGCCTTTTCCTATTCAATGCATTTGACCAATAATAAAAAATTTGCTAAAATTTGGCATATTTAATTAATATATGAGGTGACTCAAAGCATATATGCTCTTTTGTGTTTAATGCTAAATTTTCCTTGGAGTATTGCCCTATCTCTAGACACTAGTTTCTATCTTCAATCCATCTTGGTTGGTGTTGCTCTTCCTTAATTATACAACACCATATATCTTGGTATTTTCTTCTTCTTCTTCTTCCTCCTTCAAAATAAAGATATTTTCTACAAAGTGTTGGCACAATGCCCTTGATTTAACTAATTTTCTAGGCTTGAAATATATGCAATACTCCAATATCTTTGTAATCTAGTTGCACAATTTTTACTAATGTCAACTCAATGGATGAATTGCTTGACACTTGAGTGGATCACCATGGATGTTACTTTTCTAGTAGATAGTATGTGATTGAAATTATTTAGTGTATTTAATACATCATAGGATTTATTCTCTACAAAGGTGTATTTCTCTTCCATGTTGTTTAGGGTCTAGCTAAAGAAATCAATATGATGCTCCAAAGCGTTTTCCATATTTCTCTCTTAAGTATAATAGTACTACTAGACTTTCCTCCATAAAAATATAGAATTAGCTCATAAAAGTTTGGATTTATCATCATTAAGGTGCTTTCAATTTCTTTCTTAATAAGTTCAAATTACTACTACCCTTCTATCCATTAAAATTTCTCATCCTTTTTTAGCATGGGAATGATGTGTTAGATAATACCTACAATTTTAGATATAAAATTCCTCACAAAATTAATCTTTCTAAGGAAAGATTAAACTTTATTTCTCTTAGAAAGTGAGAGATCTATTATGCTTGTATTTTTTCTTGAATCTATGAAAATAACAACTTTTTGAAGCCACAATCCCCAACAACTTGTCTTGAGCCATTTGAATATGTACTTCCTAGGATTAGAGAGATCTTGAAATGTTAACATCTTTCAAATACTTAATCTAGGTGATTGAAGTGATCTTCATTACTTTTGGAGAAAATTGTTAGGTCATCCAAGTATATTAGGATAATCTACTTGATCATGTATTTGAAAATAATGTTTGTAGCTCTCTAAAATGCAGTTCCAACAATAGATAGACCAAACACCATATTTTTATAGATATATATGTTACTCGTTTGGTAATGAAAAATATCTTGTGTTTGTATTTATCCTTCACCAATATCTAATTGAGACAAGAGAAACCATCTAACATGGAAATCTATTACAACTAATTACCACTTGTAAGATTTGGTCCATGAATGGCAACATGAAGTGTGTTGAACACCCATAATACTGAGAGGGGGGAGGGTGAATCAACATTCTATTAAACCATTCAAACATTAGTCATCCAATTACCAAAGCACATTCAATTGATATAAGAAAAGAAAGCATGAAACATCCAAATCATCACATAACACATGAACACCAGGATTTTTTATGAGGAAAACCTAAAATGGGAAAAACAACAGTGAGGATTAGCTCATAATATATTGTATTCAGATATAGTATATTATAGAAGTGCTCACTACAGGTGGACTCACTATCCAATGGAATCACTGCCCACAAAGAATAAGATAGAAGAAAGAAGGGGTGGCTTACAACCTATTTGAATTGATATAAACACATCTACAATATGCTATATTACAGTTCCAATGAAGTACAATATCAAACTTTGCACTGATCTGGATCAATGCTTTGCTTTGCTTTGTATTTGAACACCTTGCAACACAATTCACACAACATTGATCAAATTCACATCACACACATGTAGGTGGAGCACCATACATGTAATATATCTCCCAAAATTCACTCTTCATCCACTATATATATCCACATCAAGTGTAACATCAATTAGGTCGGCCTAATTGGATGTAACCCAAAATTAAACTTGTCAGCCCCAAAACATTTCATCTAAACTTTGATCCATAATAAAAAATTAAAATCACCTTAAGATAGGTTGGGATGGACCTATATTAGATATTACATAAGGCAACACACTTATCCATTCTTCACATAACATCAAATGTGTTAGGTCAGCCCCAAATAAGACCTAGACTAAGAAACCTTCATCTATACACCAAATTCGCAATACATGGACCTCAACACATGATGCCATTTAGAATTCATACTCATCTGACATTTGGAAGCTTATCTTCAACATCACAACACAAAATATTCATCCACAAAGGAATGCATAATCTCCCACACTGACACACTATATAAAAAATGATTGCATTATACCAGACTAAACTCTATTACTCATATCTCCCAAAATACTTCGCCAAAACAGATGAAATCTTGGATTTAGAATCTTCTAACCACCACAAAAATTAGGTTATAAGTAAAGAGAAAAATATTCATTCATGGAGTGGTGTAGACCCAAAAACTGATACTCCATAACCCTGAATTGGCAGGTTTGACACTTAGTCAAATTTCTACACCTTTGCACTTTCCAATGCAACTCAACTTGCACAAATATCTTCCATAAGACCTCTGAAATATGTTAGGATGATCCAAATTTTTTTTGAAATCAATGACAACATTGTATCCTACATTATGTACATATCATGCTCATGTTACTAGTACTACATCATCGATGACAATCTCCTCAATCTTCCAAAAATCTCCCCCTTTGTCATTTATGGCAACATGTTCTCCAACACTCTCCAAAAAATTTCCTTTATTACTTTCTCTCCCCCTTTCACACATGTTCCACTCTCCCCCTTTGAAATCAATGACAAAGGGTTCCTATATACACCTATTCTATTTTATTGTCGAAACTCCCCCTAAATGATGTAATCATATGTACACAGTTGGGGAAAGATTGAATCCCCTTGAGTCATATACTGGAGAAAAAACACAATTCTATATGTTTTCATATATACAAGCAATCTAAAAATAGATAGAAAAATGCATAAAAGAATGAAATATAAGTCAATTGGAGGTGGTTGACACTTGCAACTTCTTCAGTTGGTCTTTCCAAGCTTGTCTTCCTCGTTCCCATGCTTGCTTGGCCTTCACAAGCAACCTATTATGCATTTCTAGTTCCAATAGGAGATATTCTCCCACTTTCAAAGTACTAGGTACCAAATTCATCTTCTTTTCCTTGTTAGCATTGAGAACTGCTTTGATACCAATTTTTGAACACCCAAAATACTGAGAGGGGGATGAATTAGTATTCTATTAAAACATTCAAACATTATCCATCCAATTACCAAAGCACATTCAACTGATATAAGCAAATAAAGCATGAAACATACACAACATCGCATAACACATGGACACCAAGATTTTTAAAAACCCAAAATGGGAAAAACCGTGGTGAGGATTAGCTCACAATATATTATATCCGGATATAGTATATTATAGAAGTGCTCACTACAGGTGGACTCACTATCCAATAGACTCACTGATCACAGAGAATAAGATAGAAGAAATAAGGGTTGGCTTACAACCTATTTTAACTGATACAAATGCATCTAATATGTTGTATTGCAATTCCAATGAAGTGCAATATCAAACTTTGCACTAATCTAGATCAATGCTCTGCTTTGCTTTGTATTTGCACACCTTGCAACAAAATTCACACAACTTTGTTCAAATTCACATCGCACACATGCAGGTGGAACACCATACATGTCATCTATCTCTCAAAATTTTCTCTTTATCCTAAAACATCAAAATCGATCCACTTTATATATCCAAATCAAGTGTAACATCAATTAGGTCGGCCTAATTGGATGTAACACACAAAATTAAACTTGTTAGCCCCAAAACATTTCATTTAATTTTTTTGAAATAATACAAAATTCAAATCACCTTAAGATAGGTTAGGATGGACCTATATTAGATCTTACATAAGGCAACAAACTTATCCATTCTTTGCATAACATCAAACGTGTTAGGTCGTCCCCAAATAAGATCTA
Source organism: Sequoia sempervirens (assembly GCA_007258455.2). Classification (NCBI taxonomy): domain Eukaryota; kingdom Viridiplantae; phylum Streptophyta; class Pinopsida; order Cupressales; family Cupressaceae; genus Sequoia; species Sequoia sempervirens. The sequence goes on from VDFB02182326.1 coordinate 13,366, forward strand.
AACTAACAAACCTTCATTTGTACACCAAATTTGCAATACGTGGACCTCAAAAAATGATGCCATCTGGAATTCCTACTCATCTGACATCTAGAAGCTTATCTTCAACATCGCAACACAAAAGATTCATCCACGAAGGAACGTTTAATCTCCCACACCGATACACTGTACAAAAAATGACTGCATTATACAAGACTGAACTCTATCACTCATATCTCCCAAAATACTTCGCCAAACCAGATGAAATATTGGATTTGTAATCTTCTAACCACCACAAAAATTAGGTTAGAACTGCAAAGCAAAATATTCATTCATGGAGTGGTGCATTCCCAAAAAACTGATACTTTGTAACCGTGAACTAGCAAGTTTGACACTTAGTCAAATTTCTACATCTTTGCACTTTTCAGACCAACTCAACTTGCACAAATGTTTTCCATAATACCCCTAAAACATGTTAGGATGATCCACAACAATGTTGACATCAATGAAAAAACTGTATCCTACATTATGTACATATCATGCTCATGTTTCCAGTATTGCATCATCAATGACAATCTCCTCAATCTTCCAACAAAGTGTTCCTTGAGGAATGCTCTATTCAAATATTTGAAGTCCACACACAAGATAATTTCTCCATTATTTTTTGTTATGGGGACCAAGTTTGAGACCCATTCTAAGTTCTTGATTGGATATATGATTTTTGAGCTCACCAAATCAAAGAGCTCCTGCATCATGAATTGCTCAATCTTTGGATTTACTAGACTTTTCTTCGCTTTGACTAACTTAAGTTTTGGTCAATTCTTAATTATATATTGTATTAATTTTATTGTATCCTTTCAACCATTCATAGTCCTAAGCTATGACTTGGTAATAAATATTTTAGAGTTTGATGAGGCACTATTCTTCTTTCATGTTGACCTTGGCCAATTTGATGATTCTTCTTAGGGAAATTTTAATATCTTTGTAGTTCTTACCGGTTAGAGTCTTTCCATTTTCTCTACAAGAGTCCTATGGGATAAATATGTCTTCATACATCTTTAAACCTTCCAAAATTTTAATTGGATTATCTACACACCATAGGCTTCATCAATTTTTGGGGTGAGCTTTTCTACAAATTCATTAGTATTGTAAAATAAATCCTCATTCTAATGGCCATTATAGAATACAATCTAGTGAGATTTATTATTAGGAACTATAGATCTAATCACCAACTTGTACCCATATTTATTTATCAAAAATTCTATAATAAGGTCAAATTAAGAACCAATAAGGGTTATTCTATCTACTCAAATATTCTTCTTTCTAGGTATCACTTATATATTAACAAAATCAAAAGTTTCTAGGAGATCCCATATGTGGTTCTTTTATGCTTTCATAAGATAGTTCTTGAACACACATAAAGATCAAACCTCTTTGACTATCAACTCTAATTCATCATATATATAGAACATTTTGATGCCCCTTTCTCTATAAATAGTAATCCTCACACTGCCTCATACTCCACAATGTTATAACTCATAAAATTTTTTCATCCCAAAACTTTTATTTAAAAAAATTAAATGAAAATTTTAAATAAATTAAGAATATAAATATTTCATCATTAATCCTTTAAAATGTACATATGTTATCTAAAAAGGAATTAAAAGAAGAATAATCTAAGACACTAAAAAATTAACCTAAATTTACTTTCTCTAAATTAAGTTATAGAAAATTATGTTTCTAAAAACAAGAAAAACAATTCAACTAAAAAACTTTAAATTTAAATATTTTAAAATTTTAATTATATATTATTTTATTTTAAAATCATACTTCAAATTTTTTCTTTAATATAAAAATAATTTAAATTCTTTGTAAATAGTATATTATATACAAGCGTCTAGGCCCTCATCAAATAGTCTTGTGGCCTATACTCTAATTGTTAGGGACATGGTACAGAAGGATGGGATACCAAAAGTATGTTCAATAGAAGCAGTGGAAATATCTATTAACACTCTCTTGTAAACAACTATTATATTCCTTGATTATTTGTGGTAGTGTTCCCTGGACTTTCCATTATCAATTTTGGACATTGTATAGTAGTAGGGAAGCCATCATCTTGGGCTATCCCATTTTGAACTATTGTCTTTGTAAGATTAGTTTGTTTGATCCCAAAGATCCTTTCTCATAATTCTTTAATATCCACATGTCCCAAATTGGTATCCCCAGTCATGCTCTAGCTAGAAGTAATCCTGGTAGGGGGATGCACACCAATGAACTCAAATTTCATCTTGACTGTATTATCCATGTAATGTACAAAACAAACCATTAGTGAGCAGATTAATAAATTCCTATTTCTATCCTTGAAAAGATTAATCAAATGACTCCTTAAATAACCAGAAGCTTTACCATCATTATGCATATATGCCACTTGGGATTTCTATAAATGACAATAATAATCATCATGCACGGATAACTAATTCTAATATATAGTATTTTATTGCAGAGTTCCAAAGCATATATATCTTGAGGAAAAGTCCAAGCATTCAACCTTTACAAAAAATACAACCTTCTTGACATTGTGGAGATTTGAGGGGTCATTAGTTACCATCTTTGTAGAAGAAAAAATTGTAGAGCATAGGCCTAAAAATAACCTTTCAGAAAAATCACGTAGAGACAACTGTGTAGAAAATAAGAGAGACATAAACAAAGTTGAGCACCCCCTAATATCTACAAATCTAATTTTATATAAAATGAATTGAATCTAATCTTACACATAAAATCAATATGCCCTTGTCCTAAAAATGGCTTTATGGATAAATAATGTGGGGAAAATCCATGCAAAAAACTTAGGGGAGTGAGACAAAGTTAAGCACCCCTCAAACACATTAAAGGAAATTAAATTCATTCTTGCAAAAAATAGACCGGACTCTATTTTTCATGGAATTAACACTAGGTCAAATAACCATTGGAATTTCATAGCTAAATATTTTTCTTAAAAAAAGAAGTAAAATAATAATAATGGGAAGTCGAAGGGTATGTAAATAAGGTTGAGATACCATTAGATATGTGCACTCTCAAATCACCACAAATCTAAGGAATGAATGCTACCTTGTAGGAAACTAATAGTGACTCAATCTTGGAAAAATTTATAAATGTTTAATACTACCCAAAATCCTTCAATCGAGGTCCGTAAGAAAATGAATGCCTAAGATTTGTTGTAGAAAATCAACATGTACGTAGATAAGGTTAAAAGTCCATCAAATATGTGTATTGATGAATCTTCACAAAATCGTTTAAAAGGTAACATCGACGAATCTTCACAAAATCATTTAAAAGGTAACTAAACTTATGCATAAAAATGACCATGCATAGGAACCCCACAAATTTAGACTAGGTATTTGAAATCTTGGAAAAAAAAAAGGATAGATTATTGTATGAAAATAATCAAGAGATACTCACACCTAAAGTTCAGTCTCAGTTGCAGCAATTGTTAAAAATTATAATGGAGCTCTACTTTCAATGTTTAATATTATTATGGATGATCATGTACTCCTCACTCTTGGAGAAAAATGAGTCTCATGTCAATTGTATGCTACCCTTAGTAGCTTTTCTTTATGTTGTTTTAGCTGGTATATGCTCTCGTGTTTTTTGTTTGACCGCCTTTGACAATCATTTGGGTTGGGATGTGCCTCTTTTAGGCACATTTGTACTCGTGTAAATTCTTTATCTATTATTAATATTATGCATTTTCCCAATAAAAAAAGAGATATTCACAAGAACTAGCTCATAAGAAAAATGCAATTAGTAGAATAAAAAGCCTACAAACCTAGACTACCTCCTGCATGAAAATGGTCCCATGGATCTTTGTAGAACCAAGACCAAACTGACCATCCAACAAGGTGCCCTATAATCTTCACCTATTCAAACCTAGTCATCCTTAGATATTTAAACACTTTAATTTTGTAGATTGGGTACAAAGCTAAACCTAGGGCATGAGGGTTTCCACTTCACCTAGTATGAAAATATAGACCATTCACCCCAAATTATACTATTTGTTCCATTAGAAGGAGGGTTGACATACTCTAAGGAATTTTTCCAAAAACAAATTTAAACATTAAAGGCCATTAAATAACACTTGGAACTTACTAACTTATCTAATCAACCAATCAAAACATGTTTAAATAAGGACGAGGGCACAGGGAAAACTTGGAAGTGCGACTAAAATCCAAAAAGAAGATGGATCAAAGTATTTACAAATCATGGTGATGGATGAACATGGGTCACGTAGAGCTCCACAATATTGAATTGGTTCTCAAATTATTACAAATGACTTAAAATTAAGCTCAAAACACTTAAATTCGCTAGGCTACCAACCCCTATTAATTCTCTATAGGACAAGGTGGAAAGCACTCAACTATGGAAATACAACACCCACTCGACTTTGTAGAAAATTGTGTCCTCTTCAACCTTGTGGGAGAATTACCCCTCCTTGGCCTTGGTCTAGTCATGGTCAAATCTACAGAAATGATGGTTTTACAAAAAAAAAAAGGTCTGTCTGACCTTGCAGAGAATGAGGGGTCATCTGACCAAGTCTAAATCTCCACAAACCTCCTAGAATATGTACTCAAAAGGCCAAAAGGGAACTAAAACCAACACAAGAAAGCACCTAAGACTCGAAATCAAACAAGCACCCTCCAAAAGGGAAACTAACCTAAAGCATTGTAAACTAAAACTAAAAAGGCAAGAAAACCAAACAAAAAGAAAAGAGGGGGTCCTCACTTTTAGTGGGTATGTGTGCATGGAACAACAATACCATTGATTCCCTAGTAATGCCATATAAAACGTATGGCCCTATAACATAAAGTACAACACTTAATTGATAAAAACCTCATCCAAGTGAGAGGTGTTAATGATAAATTAAATCCCTCCATAGATCCTCCCAACTAAAACCTTAAATTTTACACTAACGAATTCCCCCACCACCTATATAATGTCGAGCTCATTGACCTCCTCGAATGTCCTCACAAGGGTCTCAAGATTAACACCTTTGAGAACATGCTTATGGATATAGAGACACATCCTTCCATAAATGAGTTGATTCAACCTAAACCAATAATCATATTTCAACTATAATAAATCCCAAACAACAATTACCATGGCCCACTATACATCAACATTCTTGTCAATGGAAACCATCATAAAGGTATTATCATAGACCCCAAATTAAAATTCAACATCATAATAAAGGAACACATTTATGATGTAAGAACTTATCATGAAACCTATTCATTCACTAGAGCATCCTTAAAGAGTTATAATATGATATTTATGGAGACTTTAGGCACCATTATTCTACCTATTGAAATTCATCCTAGACATACTAGAATCTACTCCTCCTTAGGGAACCCTATATATAAATGTTCCAAGCCTCCATCCTAAACCAATTTTCAAACTTAAACATGAGAAATCATTTATAAAATTCTAGGATCCTTGTTTAAGCCTATATGCATAGGTAAACTTCACATTAGACCATATAAAAAAGTGAACACCTCTCCAATACATAGACCCCATGTACTAGAATTATGCTAATTACATCAAACATAAATTTCAATTCTATCAAACCATCTTACATGCCCCCCACTTACAATTTCCTCCATTAAGACTCATAGAACCACCACTAACCATTACAATAAAGAGTCACCCAACCCATCCTAATTTAGCTCTCATCCATCATGCTACCATCCCTCAACACATCCAAACTTTTCTCATACTTACTTAGGGATCACTCCATTTATTTCTAACCTTTTACCACCTCTCATCACTCATAATCATTCACCATCCCCTAAACCACCAAACAATAAACAATAAAGATAATCACTCTCCCAATCTTCAACTGAATTAAAACCATCTATCTTAACATTACTATCACCTCATACTCCTAACACATATTTTCATAATCTTAAATTCAAAAAATGGTTTGGTAGAAGATCACATCCTCCATTAGTTCATCCATTGTGACACATTTTTTCTCCACCCACAATCATACCCTACTCATCAATTCATGACCTGATATCTTACATCCACCTCCCCAACTTCCATCTAAAGACATGATTTGTGATGATACAATCTCTCAATCATCTCACCTTGAATCATATATCTATCAATGACCATATACCACCCATCCCTCCTACACCCTGAATTCATAATGTCCCACCTGCTACATGAGTGAATTAGCGAACACCTCATTTTAAAATGATAAATTATGATAGATAGGATTCTGCCTTAGATTTTCAAACCATAGCCTTACCTTGTTCATAAGTGTCACTATCTTCTCTTATACTTCTATGAACTAAGAAGAGCTAGTGTTTAATGTATGTTGTGATTTCCCCCACACTTATACATAATTTTCACATCACATTACCATTTTTTAGAGAATTATGATCCAGATTTAGTCACTATACACATACTACTGTTAGGACTAACTCCAACTAAGATAGTGAGATGAATCACATTACTTTTGGTTATTTATCACTTGACCATATGCTATCCTAGACTAATTTTGCAACCTTGACATACTTGTACTTTTGCACATCATTTGATCATCCTTTGTGAGAAATAACTATCATTATGTGATATCCATTTTAGACCTTGTATTTCATATTATTCAAGCCCACATTAGTGTTATTTACCCTTAATGCTCTTAGCCTTATTATAAATTTCCTATACTAGAGCTTCTTTGTCCATGGTATCCTTTTCTAGAGCCATCATTGGTCAATCTTTTGATCTCCTAGTGATTTATAACTTAGACAACCCATGGGGGTATGACCATGTAGTCCCCCTATTTGTGCCTCATCATCGATCTACCTATTTATTCCCTATCAATTTTTCATATCTAGTTCATTCGTATCTTATATTTTAAGCCTAAACAATACCATATCTAATGATCTATATAATATCTTTCGATCCTAAATAGGGTCATATCTTTTTGATCCATTTTCAAAATTTCCTAATAATCCACTATATTTTACCTTATTTTATCTAATCACAATCAAATTTTACCTTATTTTGACTGAAGTCTATATTCACTAAGCTCTTCCACTAAACAACTTAAGGGAGGTATGTATCCTATGTCATTATTAAACCTTCATTTGAATTGAAAATTTCCTTTAGACCATGATGATGAGCATTATCCAATTGAGAATTTTCTTTGAACATGATGACCAAGGTTTTTGAGATTTCATAACATATCTATGCATACTTATTGAATCAACTAATTAACAACCAAGTTTCTAGTTTCTAGGTTTTGATACCATCTTCGTCCATAAGGTGGATCTTTCCAAGATGTTAAACTAGTTTCCAATTCCTAGGGTTAGCTACCATCTTTAGCCATGGGGTGGCTCCCACCAAATCACCAAACTACTTTCTAGTTTCAATTTGGATTAGCTCAATTACTATTATTAGTTGTAAGGTGGATCTTACCAAATTGTCAAAGCAAACCAAATAATAAAAAAAAAATCAATTTTTTTTTAAATCATCATCATATAACACCATCATGTTTTCCTAGCCCATCCCTATTTAATAGAGTCTTCTTTATATCCCTCATTTTCATCATCATCATCCAGATTCAAATTAATTAGGTGCCAAGGTATTCATTACATAGATTTGAATGCGGTTCACTATCATGCTCCTTATACTTAAATTCTTCTTATATATATCCATAGATCTCTCTTTCCAAAATTATGTTAAAGATCAAGCTTGTATCCATGAATTTATTAAAAAAATCCATTTGTTCTTATAAAATTTTCTAGTTCATTTCATATGCATGTTAAAACTACTCATTATCTCATTTCTAGTATTTTTTCTTTGTATCCTACTTTTCTTTGTTAGTGTATAGTGACTACTCTTTTTGGGTACCTTGTAGGAACAAGTACATGATCTTAAAAAAGAACAAAGACCAATATATCTCATCGTGGTATACAATAATTTTCATTTAATGGTTCATGTTACTGTATTCTTCCTATATTTTTTCAAAAGCCTACTAAAGTGGGGACAAAATATAGTAACATAATTTGTATACCCTATACCTTCCTTATTACACTTTTGTGTCCATTTTATCCTCAAACCTTAGGTGTGTCTTGTGTTATTTTAACCAATTTTTTATATCATATAGCACCCATATCCATCCACATCCCCTTCCCCATGTTGATATCATAGGGTCTTTTAGAATTCCTATGTGTTCCTTTTCATGTAACCTTTTATCCCCATCTCATTTTATAACCACCCATTTAATTTTCTATTATTGTACCCCCTTTACCACCTTGTCAAACATATAAATATTGTTCCTATCCTTATCTTGTGAGAAAACCTCAAATTTTATCATTCTAAAACACTTATTAGCAAACACAAAACTAAAGAGGACACCTACCCCTAGATGATCTACTTCTAGATAGAGTTTCCCTAAGAAATTGGACTATAATTTCATTCATGAACATAACCCACAGTTTATCGCATAATAAAGTGTCCATTAATTTTTCTACTTGTGCCAAAATATTTAAATCCAAGGTAACTAATTTTCATGGCTTCTCACCTACTAATTTTTCATCTTTGAAAAGCCATAACTATTTCTTTAAAACTAGCCATCTTTGCATCATTTTAACATAGAAAAAGAGAAATTACTATTTGGTTGTAAATATTTTTTCCATTCTTTCTCATAGATGAAACCCCAACACGACTTAAAAAAATATAGGATTGAGCTAACTACATATCCAAGGTCTCCAACACTTTTAATTTTCCATTGGGCATTGCTATAGCAAGAATAATGTGACTAGGTGATCAATTTCCAAGGATTTCAACTAAGGAATTTTCTTTTCAATTTTTTCATGAATACAAAATATTTTTAATTTTTTAGGGACTTATTCTTACCTCTTCCCCACATCCTTCCAAGCCTTTACTATCCATTTTAATTACCATTTTAACTCATTTTTCTATTTTCCCCATCTTCTTGTTGAGAAACAAGGTCAAACTAGTGAGTGAAAGTACAAAGTTGTGTCACAGTTTTATAAAGGAAACAACCAACACTGATCTAAATTTTAAACTTGAATCACTAAAAAAATGACATATATGTTTTGAATTTTGAAATGATGAAATTAATAAAATGAATATTTTTTAGTATATTTTATATTTGATTTAAAAAAAAAAAAACTAAAAAATTATTTGAACATATTTTTTTATAAATTGACACTATAATTTAGTTGGTAATAAAATGCTAAAAAATGAAGTTACATGAGATGTTGCTCTTTATATAATAAATTTATTTATTTTTCCTTCAATTTTTTTGTGTGTATTTATAACTTGAAACTTTAGTGCATGAATTTATTTTTTTCCAATTTTGACAAATACATTTTTAAATATAAATATTAAAATGTGCATGTATTAAAAACATAGTTGTTTCCATTTGACATCAACTTTCATATTAACTATTTATCTAAAATATCTAAAAAAATACTATCAACCAAATATTTTGGTGTTGATAGCCTACTTTTAGTAAAAATAAAAAATAAAATGTAAATAATAATTAACTTATATATATATTAAGAGTTGTTGAAACATCAAGTTTTTCAAATCATTTTATTTTTTAAATTGGCCTCAAAGTGGTCCTATATATGCATTTTAGTTGGAAAAGTTGTGGACATATCTAACTTAGTTGGAATCAATCTAATTAGATCATATGTTTGACCAAAAATGATTTTTAGTTAGAAATACTTAAATTCACTTGTGTTGATAAATTGGCCAAAAGTGTCACAACTTTATATTTTTACCCTAGCACAAGAATAGGTTCTAAAAGTGTATGCAACTAGCACTTGCACCAGGGGTGTGCAAGGATTACACCAATAGAAAAATATATAGAAGCAAACATGGAAAAGAAGTGTAAAATATATACAATCTTGTTTGCATAATAACTTAAATAGTTATAAAATTGAACATTAAAATTATAATTAAATTAAATAAACTCATATTATCATATCCTTCAATTTTAGATAAAAAATAATGTTACATTTATATATTCTAATTATAATTAATTATAATTAAGACAATCTACATTTGAGTACGGAAGAGCATACAATGATCAACACAAACAAAAATAATGAAGTTAATATTATAATAAATATTATCATCCATCCCTCTCTTGTAATTATCTAATCCTCCATTATATATTTAAGTCAACTTATATATGAATAACAACAATTAATAATATTTCAAATCAATTGATAATAATTAGTAATATTATTAATAAAAACTTATTATTATTTACCTTTACATATATAAAAAGATTAAATAATAATAATATATTTTTTCTCATAGTGTAACAATAATATAATTCTAAACATAGTTAATATAATTTTTATACTATTAATTAGATTATTAATATACACACATTTACAACAATATATTGTTAATATATAAAATTATATTATTAATATACATTGTATATAAATATATAATCTTATTATAATAAATCATACTATTAATAGTTTATAATAAATGTGTTTACTATATAAAATATAAGTTATGATGAAGGAGTTTAACTCTTCCAACAAAATATTCAGAAATCATCCTATAATTTAGATGCAAACCTTCTAAGTAACTTGAATATCAAAAAAGCTAGAACTACTGAGAATTTGTATTTAAAACCCCAAATTTTTTTTTATCTTTACTGAGTTTTCATTGTGTCTTGACATAGTAGGCACTTCAAATTTATCATTCATGAAACAGTATGAGTATTGAAAACAATATCCAAGTATGGCATTATATTACAATCAAAACTCAAAGCAGAAGCATTATTTATTTTAAATTTTGGTCACTTATGATACATGAATAAAATCTAATCCAAAGAGGGCCAATCAACATTTGAAAATCAAGTCCTTCCCAAGACAATTTCCAGTGAAGGGACTTAATTATACAGAATGGATCCTACTTTACTGTTTATTGCCTCCCTTTCATTAATAAGGTGCACGTGCGATAGTCTTCTATTGATTTTGCACCTTTTTTCATATAAAAATTCTGTATACATATTTATAAATTACACAGTGTATAATATTTAAACTGACTGCAAATAGACTTTTACAAATTATTATTAAAATAGATTGTACTCTCCATTCAGTTGTAATGCCAGTTATTATCAAAATTAAGTAATTGGAAACCATAGAAATAAATGAAATGCTTGCATTTGGCAGGTCTTGTCTATAATTCGACAGGTGCATAGGAATAGTTATTAAAAAAAGAAAAACAAACAAGTGGTGGTGGTGTAGGTAAGGCATGTGAACTGAACAGTTGCATGGGAATAGTTAAACAGGCCACGTGTAAGCTTGAGGCGAATGATTTCGTTAGGGTTGTTTTTGAGGGGAAATTCTCTGCCTTCGAGGAGTTTAAGGCACTGGAGACCATGCCCACAAGGGATGAAATCTATAGCAAGCTCTTGGGATCCCTTCAGAGTCCTCCAATAAGTGTTCTCAGCACCCTCCAGTCTAGATAGAAAAATTACTGATCTAAAACCTTTTTTTCTTTGTATACCTCCCCATTTAATGAATTGAATTCTAAAGTTTGAAGGGGAATTTTTGGCATCGTGTTATTTAAAATATGTTTTCTCATTATTTTGTTTAAAATCTATGCAGACAATTGAAGTAACATACTTTCGGCAGTATATAACAACTAAGGATTATAAATCAGGGAATGTAGACTTATTAATTGGTGCTCTTTAGTTGACTCTTGTTCCTCTGATCTTTTGTTCCTCTGATCTTTTGTCTATGATATTTGATGATCTTTAATTGACTGGTATTTTTCTCTCGTGATCTTCTGTCTGTGATCTTGTTCAGGTGTTTGTGTTTTGAAATCCACTTATAGACAAGCTAGGCAGTGATGAGAGGCTAGTTAATTCAACCGACTGAATGGCTACAACTAAGAGCATTTATCGCATTTACTCCAAATACATGCACAAAACTAGGAGTAGTGAACTTGATTAAGTAAAGTAACATGGAAGATTTTGGCATTTAGATTCATACGCATTAACTACATCGTAGAAGTCAACCTAGGAAAATGGTCTGATGGGAACGTGAGACAGGTTTTGTCTAAAACATTCATACAATATATAGCCTATCAACTAAATATACATTTAATTTCTTAAAAAGGGTTACCACAATATTAAATTATGTGACTACATAAATTAGTAAACCATATCAACACATGATTTATGTGGAATTTTTTTTGGAAAAAACTCAACATAAGAAAGATGATAAGTATGTATTAATCTTCAAATATGACTTACATTCACACGCTAACACTCTCTTTACTCTCATAGAACTCTAGCAACACTTGTGTATTTATAAAATAATATCATCATAAAACTACTATATTATGTCTCCTATTTATAAAGAAATGGGAGAGGAATACCATAAATGTTTTCCCAAAATAATATATAAAAATACTATGATAAAATGAAAAATCTCCCACATCCAAAATGAAGTGCCTCTTTTGAGAATAGTAAATATAACTTCCAAGGATACATGAATAGAAAAATAACGTACATACCAATAAAAATTACATCTTTGACTTGTAACTCCTCCCTAATGACTAATATTCCAAGGTAGGAAATGGAAATCATCAACCAACTCATTTGGGACCCACCAACAATATTCAAGATGTTCCACTACTTAACTCTCACACCCAAGTTGAGAGATTTGCTAAATATAGCTTCATAACCATCATTGCAAAATTCACCTCCTTCATGAATGCATATAACAAATAACACCAAGATTATTGAGGAATCTAAATTATGAATTAATTTATAATTACACTCTATACATCCAATGACACTTTCCATCCAACGACAGTTTCCAAGAGTGTTGGAGATGGATGAAAAATATATAGGATTGCAAGGTAAATGACACCTTAATCCTAACATACTCCTAGTTGAAATTATACTCTACAAATGAAATCATTAGTAAAATAAATTCAATTACTTACAAGTATCAAGGATCATGGACTTCTTGCACTAAGAGCAATTATCTATGGTCATTGGCTTTGGAGAAAATATAAAATAGTATCCAATCAAAACCAACATTTGGACAAGTCTATGTAGATGATTTCCTCCTTAAAGGCATGTGTAGTAACCATATAAACTATTTCTATGGTGGAAAAATAAAATTTTGCCTACATTTTACTCATACAACTCACTACACCTCTAAATAGAGAGAAAAAATAGCTACTAGTGGATATTTTCCTATCCAAGTCACCTGCCCAATTTGCATCAACAAATCCCTATAGATAAAATGACCTTTCCACATCATCAATACCATAATAACACAAATAGTAATTAAAATTCCCATAAAAAATATCTAAATACCCTCTTATCAAAATTCTAATGTTCTCTACTAAGGTTAGAAAAACCTATTCAAAATTTTGATTGCTTGTGCACTATCTAGTCTAGTGAAAACTAGTGCATACATCAAAATACTAACAACATTAGCATAAAGATCATTAGAAATTTTATAAAAATATTTTTCAAATTTTGGAACATATCTAAAGTAATATTAGTACCAACTGGAAATGAAATAATCACTAGCTTATAGTCTTTTTTTTTTTTTTTAATTTTTTTTTTTTAGACTGCAGGAATCGGGTAGCACGACCCCATATAAACTGCAGTGTGCTTGGTAAACTTTTTAACGTGACCAGTGGTGCTAGCGCGACACGCCCTCCGGTACCACGGGGGTGGGGGAGACTAGACCTTGTGACCAACCTCCTGCAATAGGAAAGATTTAACCAACCGAGCTAGGGCCCCAACCCTAATCACTAGCTTATAGTCATGCTTACTGAAATGTCACAAAAAGATATCTACATACTTACTCTAACTCAACAAAATATTTCTATGTATTTGATCCCTATTGATCTCTGGATCTTAGAATATACTTTCTAGCCCCCAATTACTTCATATAAAATGTACCAATTTTTTTTTTTAGTTCTTTGATCATTGTCTTGCTATTACCAATAAGCAAGATATAATCCACATACACGACAATTGCCAATATATAATCATAAATAATATTAATATAAACATAATAATCTTCCTCACTCTTAACAAAGCCCAATTTCAATGCAAAGGCATCAAACTTTTGGTATCACATCTTGGGTGATTATTTTTTACCATACAATGATCATTTCAACCTACAAACCAATTGTTCCTTTCCTTTCATTGTAAAACCATCAACTTGTCGCATATAAATCTCCTCCTCAATATTCCCACGTAAGAAAGTAGTTTTAAATTTTTTATTTTCTCAATCTTAAAATCACAATTAGCTACAACAATGAATAAAAAGAGTCTAATAGAAGATAACATAGCATCAAGAGAGAAAATTTTGTTGAAATCAACTCTCTCTATGAGTATCCCTTTTCCATTAGTCTATATTTGTTGAAATCAACTCTCTCTATGACACCTCGTTGCTATAGGTTTGTCCTCTTTATACCAATGAGACTGTCCTTTCTCTATCGTAAAGTGATTGTCCTCTTGGTTTCATTAACTACCTCACCGTGCTTGTCCTTTTCTATTTTGTCCTTGCACGGTCCACTTTATCATTACTTGGCTCCTTGTCAAGGTATCTTGAAGTCTACAAGATCACTAAAATACCCTTTGATATTTCTCTTCATAGGGATTATCATTCAGTCAAGGGATGCATTTATCATTTCCTTGTTGGATGAGTTTATGCATAGTCATAGAATTTTTCATTGTCTCCCTGTCCAATTGCCTCAAATAACTGATGCTTAATCACTACAATTTTATTGAACCTTTGACTATGCATCTTGATTTTGACTGTACTAACCTTTTGTTATCATGGATTTTTCTACCAACTAATTCCTATAAATTTCATAGGTTATGCCAAAACATTGTCTTTAATCATCTAGCATACTTACCATAGATCTGTAGTGGCCTCTTTGTTGAGGTTTCAAGCTTGTAAGAAAGTCAATGGTTTCCAGATGAATGCATATATGACAAGAAGAGTGTACTGCTAGACCATGACAACTAAGCCTTTGAACAAAATAGGAACCTCAAATTTCCACTATATTGTCCCATTTAAAACAAGGCTTTTAATAATCTTGACTTTTAAACTTAAAATCCTCTTGAGTTATCATATTGCGTTTGATATTATTGTCTTCATGAATTTCATGCTACACGTAAAAATTGTCATTTCAACTCTAGAACTATTGATTGTCCACTGTAGATTCTTTCATGCTTACTAAGAATTTGGTCCTTCTCTGCCCTTTATGATCACCATGCACTATCCGCTTTGATTCTCAAAACCCCTGTTCTTTGGTGACTATCTCTCATGAGCTTTATTAATGTGGATTTTCCCTCATCAAACCATATCTAAAGGCTTATTATGCATATAAATATGAGGACCATCTTTTCATTCTACGAAAATTCTTTCAAAATAACTATTCCTTGTCTTATTGTCTCACTATCATCTCATGGTGAGTGTTATTACATGCTTTCAAGACTATCTTCATTCAATGGCGATAAATAAACAAGCTTGCCTCAACTCTTCATTGGACAACCATATTTGGTACTCTTTAATTGTGACTATCCTATTCATTGTTTGTCACTCTCCTAATTTTCCCCTTTGATGCTTTTTTGGCTCCTTATGTTGATCATAGTCATGAAGAATGTGCTTGCTTGAGAATAATGACTATTAGTCTTGATTATCTTAGACCTATCAAATTCATTGTTATTGTCCTTTGACTGTCTATGAAATTACTTACTTACAAACCTTTGTCCTAGGTCTTTAGCTATGGTTTTAGATCATTATTTATTAGGGATAACTTTAAGAAACCCTACTGGAAAAATGTGTAAAAATCTAGAGAATCTTGTCACTAATTCTTGAAAAAAATATTACTTTTATTCACAATTTTTTCTTTTTTTTGAGAAAAATACAAATTCAATTAAAAAATATTTTGTAATATAAATCATAGCATGGGTAGCAAAGATATCAAATTCTATATATCATTCCATTATGGGACAAATTTTCTACACACCCAAATTCCTACATAAAGTCTTTGGAATGAAGACACGCGTTAAAAAATTTATAAGTTTTGATCATAGGTGAGCAAAATTTATCGTGGCTTATTAGTGGATATTGATAATGATTAAGGTACAACAATCCATTTCATTCTCTATCTTTTCAATGCTTTGAAGTACTCTGCTTGAAGCTAGATCAATCCAAACAACATTTGCAATGGCTCTCCCATGTGTTGATGAAGTGAAAATGCAACAATTGGCAATTTAGATCTCCTTTAAATTAAATTAAATTAAATTATTCTTCTAGAAAAATTAATTTAAAACATGTAAATTGAGGTAAGATTCAAGATGAAGATCCTTGATTAGATTATGCAATATATTTTGTATTAAATGTTTTAATTTTTGGCTTGTGCTTCACCATAGTGGGATGGAGAACCAATTTATTTTATATAAATTCAATTAGCATTACTGATGAAGTTCATCATAATATTAATTAAAGCTCTAGTTTGAAAATTGTTATGGAATTTGATACACCAATTTGTCTAACTAGTCCTCGACAACAATTATTCTTCCTAGGAGCAATTACTAGCCAAAATATTACACAAATTTTCAAGTTACACAGTCGATGGACTATAGTCTTTATCAAGATGGTGTTGGTCTTCAAATTTGTAGAAGTTATAGATAGATATTGGGTGAACACTAATATTTCTTCATGGTTTGTGGCTTCTTTACTAGACATTGGAGTTCTGTAGGTGATGGTTGTTCCTAGTGAGTTTGACGGTTCGAGAGGATTATCTAGGAGGCCTAGGGGATGTTTTGACTGCTGCACACATTGGAGTGGGAATCCTTGCACCAAGGGATATTCCATGCTTCTTAAATGAAGGAACCATTGTACCCTGACATCCTTTTGTGTCAATTTTTTGCAATGTCACTTTAGTGGGACGTTGTTAGTTGGTCACCGTGGGATATGATTTTTTTGAGGAATGGAGTTTAGTTATAATTTTGATAAATGTATGCAAAGATTTTTTTTATAATTTTGATAAATGTATGGGAAGAAATTTTTCATAATTTTGATAAATGTATGTGAATATTACCTTCTGCTACTAGCAGGATTATGTTCCTCAGTAACTTTCCTATGTATATTTTGCAAGCACCTTTATATGTGCTACATAATCAAAATATAAATGTCGACATGTATGTTTATATTATTTCTATTAATATTATTTTTATATTATTACATCTTTATTCTATACTATTTTAATATAAAAATTCAATAATTCTTTTATGTTATTAGAATTAAACTTGTATGCGAGTAAAAATTAGTGTGGGTGGCAAAAATATCAAATGCTATACTTCTATTCTGGGATGAATTTCCTGCACACCCGAATTCCTACATAAAGTCTCCAGAATGGAGACAATTGTCAACATATAAAAGTTCTAGTCAGAAGCGAGCAAAATTTATTGTGACTTATTGGTGGATATTGATAATGCTTAAGGTACAACAAGCCATTTAATTATTTATCTTTTCAATGCTTCAAAGTACTTTTCCTAAAGCCAAATGTTAGTACAACTAGTTACATTTTTAATGACTCTCGCATGTGTTACTACCAAGTATTGGTGTCTTCATTCTTTAATTTTCAGCTATATAGTTCATGGTCGACCCTTCTTTTTGTCTGCTTAAATGTTCTAGTTATTTTTTCCTACTTCTGTTCTCTTTACCCGCTTCAGAGATTTTGTTCATTTTTCCTACTTCTATAATTCTATTCTTTTGTCTTGAAATAGGATCCAAGTTGAAATTTTCATCCCTTGTCACCACCGGGAAGTGAGACAATTTACATTTCTCATGGGAGAAACTACATTGTGTTTTCTTATATCAATGTGATCAAGTGGTGTTGGCTATTATAACAATGGTTGGCAAAGATTGGCTTCATAATAGTCCTTCGGTTCTCCCATCTGAGTTTGCTTCTTTATTTATTTTTGTAGCATAGAAAATTGAATACACTTACAATTTCACACTATGTTTTCCGCCCCTAAATTATTGAGCTTAATTGACCCCATAAGTACCTAAAATTATGTATTATGGAGCCAATTTGTCCCATTTTTCAATAAAAACCAAGCATTGAATAAATGCATTCAATTCACATGTTGCCCCTGACAATAAGTGTCCTCAAAATTTGGGCCAAGATCTAGTCGCCCATGGGTGACTAGATCCCCTTTCTTAGCCATGACCTATTTTTAAATATGTTTTTGGTGGTAATTTAACATTTAGAATTCAAATTTAAAATGCTGGCTTCTGGGATCTAATTCTCACCTGAAATTAAATAAATGCCTATAAATGCCTAGTCTTCTCATCATTCAAAACTAGACAAGCAAATTTAGTGAAATTCAAGAGCAAATATTATTATCAAGAGCATTATTATCAAGAGAATTATTGTTCTGAAATATAATTCTATCAGGGAAAAATGACTCATCGCACATGGAGGTCCAACGGTCTATCCCTGACATAGATTAGGCTTTGCATGACAGGTGATTGCGTCCTCCTCATAACTATGATACCAAAAATAATCATTTGCATAGGCCAGTGAATGCTCTGCATTCACATGAAAGATAGAACATTGGAAAGGGTACATACAGGTTCTCAAAACCTAACTAGAAGCCCTTTAAAAAAACCAGGCTTTTGGTACATGGAAAGCAATCCATTTTCGATCTCTATGAGGATGACAGGGGCATCTTGCGACAAGTGGAAGAAAAATGGTGTCCCAGAAAACTAGAGGATAATTCTCATTTCTTAGAGCGATCTTATGCTAATGTGGAAGCAGATCTTAAGTCTCACAAGTAGGAAAGATACAAAAATTCTTTTGGCACTCCCTTCAATCCAAATATTTCAACTCTCTCTCAGCATAAAGGCAGTGATAAAGGTTATGAAAAGGATGTGAAAGTAGATCTACAAGTGAATAAGAATAGGGGTTTTTAGGTCGAACAAACTAAAAGGGGACAACAACTGTTACAACAAAATAAGGGTATCATGATCTAGCACTCTCAGGAGTAAGGTACACTTCCCAAACTTCCGAACCCTAATGTCACAAATCTGTAGCGGGGATCTCTGGTGAAGAACACTGGCCAACATGGAACTCCCCTCATTAGTGATATTCTAAATTGTTTGAAGGATAACGAATAAACAATGCCTCAAGCAGAGCATAAGGTTAGAAAGGTGAAAAAATAAAAGAAAAAGAAGAAGAAATCTAAGAAGGATGGGTCAGTTAAGCAAATCTAGAAGCGCAAGGAATCTAAGATGGAAGCAGATAAATCTCATCCCTCCTACCCCTTAAATGGGATTAAAGTCACTTTTCCTGAATGCATGTTACATGCGCAATTTCAAGATCTGAGGGATAAAGCAATAATCTTTAAGTTTTGGAACTTATCTTTACCCTTACCTCAATTAAAGGATCTAATTTATAATGATTTGGAGGGGGTACAACAAGTTTTTTATTTAAGCGGTGATAAGGGAATTTTTGTAGTTATTTTTCACAGTAAAGCTGCGAAGAATCTATCTTCAAAATTAAATCTTGGGTTTTTCAAGGGGCAGGTCTAAGTATGCAACCCTGGATCCCAAATTTCAATCCAAAAAGTGCTAAATTCAAGTTTGTACCCTTTTGGTTTCAATTGCCTCAACTCCCACTTGAATATAGAGAACTTAACTTACTTGAGATCATTGCTAATAGGCTGGGAATATTTCTCATACATGATAAAGAATTTTTTAAAAATCCCTTAAGACCTATCAGAATGTGTGCTATGTTTGATACTGATAAAGAGTTTTAGACAAATATTCAATTGGTGTCAAAATTTGGAAATTGGAACCAACAAATTGTTTGTGAAACCCTTGCCAATACATGCCCTAATTGTCATATCATAGGAAATACATATGCTCAATGCTTATCAGATTTACAACAATCCCCTCACCTGGTAAATTCTAGAGGTAATCCTAAGCATTGCAGCAAGGTTAACAACTTAGATGATAAGACTAATCTGTTAGATGCTAAATCAGGAGCTTCCATGAAGGAGGTTCAGGCTCATCAAGATCACCTAGTTCATGAGATCATTCCAACACAAAATATTACACTCGAAAGAAAATGGGATCCAGTGGGAGCAGAGTTAGGGTCTATTAAAAGTCTAAAGACAAATATAAATCAACTGTTCCAGATTAAAGTTTTGTAGAATGTTTTGAATCTAATGCAAATATTCTCCAATTTGTCACTTAATCTTTATTCTCCAATGGAAAAATTAAGCTCAAAATTCCAACTTGATGAATTAGTTAAAAAGATGATGTTTCAAGGAACAAAGGATTGTTTAGCCTCATGGGCTTTAAAGGATAATTTGCAATTGAGTTCTAGGTTTGATTGGGTAGAGACTATTTATAAGGATCAGAATAAATGGCTTGTTTCGAGCACCAATGAGGTTAAAGATGTAGATCTTGACTATCTGGTAGAAAAAATGTTGCTTTCTATTGGCTCATATTTATTTGATGAAATTACTTTGGAAGAAGAACTTTGGGACAACAGTTTAAAGTCATCTTCACAAGGTAATTAGTTATCGTCTTCAGCCAAAGATTCCTTATTTGACTCTCAAAAAGATCTATTACAATCTTCTTCTCAATGGTCTAAAGGAAAGTTGTTGGAGGATCATTTGTCAGTCTCAAATTCTTTGGCACCTATAGGTTCAGAAAGCATCAAAACCCTTTCAATAGTCCAATCTCCTTATAAATCTCCTATGAAGAAAACCCCAGGGAAAAGAGGAAGGAAATCTAATTTGGCAAAGTTGCAGGAGCAAATAGAGGCGGGTGTCCAAAAAACCATTGTGGAATCCATGTCAAAAAAGCATCTGGGGAGAGAATGTTTCTCTCCTCAAGAACAATGAAGATCATTTCTTGGAATGTTAGGGGCATAAATCCCCCTGACAAGTGTGCTCGTATCAAGCAACTAATAGATGCTTGTGGAGCAAATATGGTACTATTGCAAGAAATGAAAACTTCAATAGATTCATTTGAAAGTTCAATAAAAAAGTGGGTTAAATGGGAGTCAACTCACTCTCCAACTCAAGGTTCTTTAGGTGGGTTAGTCATTTTTTGGAACCCAAAGTTAGAGTGTGTTAAACCAGTCAAAAGTGAAAATTGTTGGCAGCTCGTGGAATACATAAAATTCAATCTCCATTTCTGGCTCATAAATGTCTATGGCCCAACACAGACTCATGAAAAGAAGAACCTGTGGGATGTGCTTACCAATCAAATTGGTTCGTTACAAAATGACAAAATCATCCTAGTAGGAGATTTTAATGCAATTACATCTCTTCAAGAAAAGAGAGGAGTTATATGTCCACCCCAAAAAGTTATGACAGATTTTGGTGAATTTATATCCTCAAATGTGTTACGGGATATTCAACCACATAAAGGTAGTTTCACATGGATTAATAAGAGAAATGGATTTCTTCAACTAGCAGAGCTGTTAGATAGATTCCTGGTGTCTCCAAATTGGTTCCTTTCAGCTATCAATTTAAATTCAGAGATTCTTCCTTATCCTGGGTCAGATCATTATGCCATTTTCCTGTCTATAGCAAGCTTATCAACGTCTAAATTTAAATCATCTTTCAAATTCGAAAGTATGTGGTTTAGGAATCCCTAGTTCTTGGACCTTTTGAAGCATTGGTGGGTTAATGTTCCCTATGTACAGGGCTCCAAAATGTTCCAAGTTTATGAAAAGCTAACTATATGAAACATCAAATCAGAATTTGGAAAAAACAAGTGTTTAAAAATATTTTTGAACAAAAAGATGTGTTCAAGGAGTTAACAACAATTCACAAGAACATAATTTAGAATGGTTTAGATACTGCTTTATTTGAAAAATAGAAAACTCTGCAAGAGGAATGGGAAGAATTATGTGCAAGAGAAGAAGCGTATTGGAGACAAAAGTATAGGGAATTATGGCTAAAAGAAGGAGATCAGAATACAATTTTTTTTCATTCCTCTGCTCAAATAAAAAAAGCAACAAAGTCAATTCAGTCAATTCAGGAGTCTTCATCAGGCAATTGGCTAACCAAGGAGGAAGATATTAATAAAGAAGGTGTAAATTTTTTTTTAGAGCTCCTTTCTGCTCCCCACACCATAGATGCTTCTAGAGTAAATGATCAACAAGAGATATTAAACATAATTCCACATCTTATCAGCTCAGAAGACAATGATATACTCTTAAAGACTTTTACCATGGAAGAGCTCAAATTGGTGGTATTCTCTCTTCCCCCTGACAAGGCTCCTAGCCCAGATGGGTTTACAACATTATTTTTTTAGAAATGTTAGGATTTCTTATGTTTTGAGCTCCTCTGGGCACTTAAGGAATTCAAAAGAACAAGCTTCATGCTCAGATAATTTAATATAACTAACATTGCAATATTGCCAAAAGTTTCAGAGCCTAAAACATTTGCTGATTTCAGACCCATCTCCTTGTGCAATACAATATATAAAATATTCACAAAAGCTATTTATATGAAACTTCAGCCGATCATTCCAAGGATCACATCTCAAGAGCAAGGAGGGTTCGTGCTAGGGAGAGAAATGTTTGAAGGAGAAATTTTTTCTCATGAGGTCCTCCATTCAATCTCAACGTCCAAATTTCCATCTTTCATAGTTAAACTAGACATGATGAAAGCCTATGACAAGGTTGATTGGCAGTTTCTCAATAAGGTCCTAGAAAGATTTGGTCTTTGTTCTCATTGGCAAAGATGGATGAAATATTGCCTGTCTGGAGCAAAGTTCTCAGTAATTATAAATGGTAATCCCACAGGATTTTTTAATGCTTCATAAGGGGTCAGACAAGGTGATCCTCTCTCCCCATTTCTTTTTATAATTATGGAAGAAGCTTTAGGTTGCTTCATCCTCTTGAAGCATAATGAAGGATTATGGAAGGGAGTGCAAATAGCAGATTCAAATATCTCAGTTACACATTCTCTTTTTGTAGATGATACCCTAATTTTCAATAAATCTTCATTATTGGAAGCAAAGCAGGTCAAAGAGGTTCTCAACAAATATTCTTCAACTTCAGGGCAAAAAGTGAATCCAGCCAAGTCCAAGGTATACATTTTAAACACCCCAGAGGATCTTAAGAAGAATATAGTCACCACCCTTAGTTTCCAAGAAGCGGAGTTTCCCTGTACCTATCTAGGGATCCCTTTCTTCAAAGGCTCTAATAGGGTGCATTACTGGGATAAGGTAATCAATAGGCTTAAGGCAAGAATTTTATTATGGAAAGCAAGATGGTTATCTCTTTCAGGAAAAATCCTTCTAATTAAATCAGTGTTATCATCCATCCCCAACTATTTCCTTGTTGTCCTCAAAGCCCTTGCTTTGGTAATCTAGGAAATAGAGAAAATAATAAGATATTTTCTTTGGAAAGGAAATATAGATGAGCATAAGAAGGTTCCTTTGCCATCTCTAGCGAACCTGGAAAGAGGCAAGAAATAAGGAGGGGCTGGAATCTAGAATCTCACATGGAGAAACAAAGCTTTTGGAGCCAAGTTAGCATGGAAAATATACAACAATCCGGATGCAAAATGGGTTAAAATTTTATAGACTAATTATTTAGATAATGCTCTTCCTTCAAGAATCTTAATAGTAACATACCCTCCAAAGGGCTATGTCATCTGGAATTTCATACTACAGAGTAGGGAGCTTATAACAAAGTATGCATCTTGGGAAGTGAATAATGGGTAGAGTGTTAAGTTTTGGGATGAAACATGGAACAAAAAGCCACCTTTGTCAGACATTCAAGAGTTGCAAGAGGTAAGAATTATCCTTTCTGAAGCTTGGGGAGAAAACCTATTAGAATATGTGCATCCCTCGAGTCCTATAAATGGGAAAGTAGTGTGGAGAAATCCTTCAATAAATATCTTGTCACCTTAGCAGTTGGTGTTATTCACTAACGTTATGAAAGAAAGATCAGTATATTTATCTGCAAAAGTAGAAAAAATCATATGGGTAGCTTCAAAAACAGGTTCCTATTCTGTGAAAGAAGGATATTCAGTTTTAAGTCAATCCAACCATGCTTCACAACAACAACATGCTTTTTTCTTCTGTTCGAACAGTAAAGTTTTACCAAAAGTAGGTGGGTTTGCATGGCTTGCTATTCAAAAAAGGATTTTAACTAGTGACCGTTTGGTTAAGTTAAGAATAGCAAATCCGTTCAAATTCCCTTTATGTGAAGAAGAATTTGAATCAGTTGACCATCTGCTTCTCCAATGCAATTTTGCATTCCAATCTTTGAGCTTTGTAAAAGCATGGCTTCAAATCAATTTCCCTCTGTCAAACACAATTTGTGATCTCTTCCAAAGTTGGCCTCTTTTATATCAGTCCTCTTTCTTTGCTTGTATTTGGTACATTGTACCCGCGATTATAGTTTGGAACATATGGTGGGAAAGAAACTTGAGGATATTTAGGAAAATAAAATCCCCAGTAGACATAACATTGTTGAAAATTGAAAAGGCGATTTCGGAAGGGGTTAATTCATGTGTACAGAGAGAAAAGCTAACAAATTCATTGCTTACAAGCTGGGACAATGATATATTAAAGAACTGGAAGAGTATTAAGTTACCATTTGATGGTAGCTTGTTTACAACTGACTCAAATAAAGTGGACAGTAATCTAGTTAAAGGGGCTCCTCCACAACAAGGCTTTGTAAAACTAAATTTTGATGGGGCATCTAAGGCAGACACAGAAAAGTTAGGGGCATGAATCTGCATTAGAAACAAGTCAGGTGAAGTCATAGCAGTCTCTTCAATCCACTTAGCTCATGGTTCAAATAACAATGCAGAAGCTCAAGATTTTCTACTTGGGTTAGAGTTGGCATCAAAGTAAGGTGTTACAAATATTCACATTGAAGGTGACTCTTTGATTGTTATTAATGCATGTAGATCAAGAAGGGTACACAATTGGAATCTAAGTTACATATTAGAGCAAGCATGGTCTTTGTTAGATGGTTTTAGTTCTTCTATAATTATCCACACATACAGGGAAGGCAATAGAGTAACAAATTTCCTTGCCAATCTTGGTTGTGAGAATAGAGAAATACATGCCTTGCATGACATGAATCAAATAAAACAAATTCCTTAATTATTTGACTTAATACAACAATAGATAAAAAAATAGTTCTGCCTCTTGGTTGGTTCAGATCTAATTTTTGCCAATGCCTTGATCTAATATTTGCCAATTTTCTCTGAGTCACAAAGTATTGCCATTTTCGGTTCAACATGTTAAATTGATTCTGAGCTAGAAACATAACCTTGAGTCAGCGCCAACGTGGATATTGAAGGATTTTTATTTTGGATAATGTAATACCCTCTGGCTAGGAAATATGTTAAAGTCTAATTTATTCTGGGTAATGCAATATCCTCTGTTGTTCAAAAATATAATTTCTTTGTTGGAGATGGGTTTATCGGAGGGCTCTTTCCTAGGGAGTTAGTGCAGAACATGCAGTGTTATGAAGAAATTTTTGATACCATTAAGATGGCATTATAGTTTAACAATGATAGCATATTACTATGAGCCTTAAGGAAACATCAGAGGCACACTTGCACCATTATGGACTTGGAAATCAAAGAGAAATATTTTGCATTGGATTATCTCCGCATATTTAACCCGCCTCCTCCACAGAATGGTGTGTTACTCAACCTTCAACTCGGGGTTAACCTGCCAGTTCGTGGTCAACTTGGGGCAAATCAGCTAGCTCATGGTGTCAACCTACCAGTTTGTGGTCAATTTGGGGAAAACAAGCTAGCTCATGGTCACTTCCAAGCTCAAAATCAGGCTTGTATGGCTCCAACCTGAGGGTTGTCCAATGCTCAAGTTGGTTTTCCATTGGTGGATGCATCTCCATCACCTTCTCTTTCCTATCAAAACAGAGCCCATGTTTGTAGTAGAAGATTCTTTGAGAGGGTTCTTCAATTGGCTGAGAATTTAGAAAGGCAAGATGGAAACTCGGTTAATGGGGGGTCAATGAAAAGTTGAATTTGTCTCAGTTTTTCAATTTTGTGGGGGATTCAATTTTTTTAAAATGTCAGGGTTTTTTTCAAATTTTATGAAGGATTTAAAATTGTAATCTATGGTGGGAGACCATGCTTTTCGGGTCTTAGTATTTTTGGGGCTTAGTTTGATTTTGTAATCTATGATGTGAGGTCACCTACTACGGGGTTTTTTAGTTTTTGGTACAATAGTAGTTTAATTTCAGGCTATAAATGGAGGTTTCTTATTGGTTCTTCTTGCTAGTATGCCTTTTGAACCAGTTTTTGTATACATCTATTTATTAAATATAATATTATAAGTGGCTTGCCACTTTTCGCTTAAAAAAAAAAGTCAAGAGCAACATTATCAGAGTTTATTACAACAATTCTAGATCCAAGCATCATGTCAAAGTGTTTGTGATTTTATGTTATCTTGTTGTCACTATTTTGTGAAGGCTAACATCTTTTTTGTAGGTCTCCAAAAGCATTCAAGCAAAACAAGATCGAAATCCTTGAGGTGATGGGTATGTATTTAGTCCTTCAAGTCAACCATTGAAGGGTGGTGATTTGCAACACATTGTGATTTCATTATTCCTTCCTTTCCATTATCTATTCATTGACATTGTCATAACCATTGTGGAAGTGGGAACACTTACACAAGGTTTGATTGATCCAAACCCCTATATGGCACAACATTTTCCCTCTTTGTGAATGTACAAGATACATGTTTGAAGATGATTGAAGAGAGCTTGAAGATCAATTTTGCATTGTTGCATTTATTGTCATCAACCATGTCAAAACATGAAAACTCACCTACATAATTTATTTATGACATTCTGACAGTGGGATAGGCAGAAAATAGAAGCTCAGATCTAGCACTAGAGGACCCCAAAAATTGAGCAGGAACCCCTTACAAATACTCAGTCACCATTGGGTGACCTATTCCTTGCAGGCACAACAAAACCAATTTTTCTAGGTAGGTACACAATCATTTTCACCTTGTAGATCTCCCACCAAAACTTGATTGTTTCTATTTATTAGTTGTCGAGATACTGCAATTTACATATTAGGTCATATACTCTAATTAGGGAAATAATTCCAAAATATTTCCAATCCATTCCTAAGAGTCAAAAGCATTAGATTCAGGTCTTATTAACTCACCTTGGAGGTTGAAAGTCAATCTATACACCTTGTTGATTTGCATCCTAATGAAATCCTAGAAATGTTGGAACAATACACCCTAGGTCTTGGATACTCAACTTAGGGTGTACCACATTATTATGTTTCAATTTCATTTCTAATGGATATTCTTTGGTGTGTAGAATTAGTCAAGTTCCTCATTGGGAGTAGTTTACAACCTTTTTTCTTCTCATTTTTTTGCTTTATCTAAAGCTTTGGATAGCTATAAACTTAGGTTTGGTTTATCCACAGGGTAAGTGCATGGATCTATGACACAATTTCGGTGCCAAATTGAAAAAAAACCTGTAACAAGCCATATTGTGCTCACCAAATGTAATTCATGACTTTTGGAATGCATTTTTCTAAGCTCTTTCATTTTCTCTTTCTTTTTCAGGGACACTATATACATGAAATAAAAAAAATTCAGACTTAGTCAAATTTTAGTAATCAGCATGTCAAATTTTAGTAATCAGGAGGTCAAATTTTAGTATTCAACAAGTTGTATCATCTTTCTCTCTAACTCTCTC